>PVIH01018827.1:0-37262 GCA_004025045.1 Sigmodon hispidus
GCTCAGCGGTTAAGAGCACCGTCTGCTCTTCCAGAGGACCCGGGTTCGATTCCCAGCACCCACATGGCAGCTAACAACTGTCTGTAGTTCTAGTTTCAGGGAAACACCAAGGCAAATAACTAAATAAAGTTTAAAAAAAAAAAAAAAAAAAAAAAAAAAAAAAAAAAAAAAAAAAAAAAAAAAAAAAAAAAAAAAAAAAAAAAAAAAAGATCCTAAGTGGTTAGGATTGTGAGTTGGTGTTCACAGGCAAAGACAAACGTAGAATGCCGTGCTGCTGAGGCAGGTGATCTCACTTCGATGGCATTATATGGTGCACTTTAAAAGGTGTAAAGTTGGCATTTTTATGAGCTGCATCACATCTTCAGTTGACTGCCATGGACTAATTTTATAGTTCATTAACACACATTGCCATAATGCTCTATAAACAATGAGATAATTCAGAAAAAAAACCAAACTTTTAAGATTTTATATTTTTAACTCCTGAAGAGTTTAAGTTGTACTTTTAAGGGCAATTTTTAAGCTGATTTTTGAGGTCAGAGACTATCATTAATGGTTACCAAAAAGTGCACACATCCACAGACTTTACGAGGAAAATGTTATAGCAAATATTGTTCTTATTTTTTTAACTGCCACGGCATCTAATTTATTTTTTAAGAAAAGAATCATAGTTGAGAATTGTTATACTATCAACTAAACAATGTTACATCAAGATTTTTTGATAGACTAATAATTGTGTTATTTGACATATAATGTAAGTTTTAGGTTAACATTTCTTTTGCTATGTCAAGGAAAATATTAGTTTTACCTGGAGAGATGATTCTCATTATTAGAGAAATTCCCCATACAGAACTGAATGCAAAAAGCTATTGTTCCTGGAGTTTCCGTGGAAGTGCATAATCTTATTCTAATGTGTTTCATGCTTATATTTATGGGCTTCTTATCATTGTGACATTCACATATTAAATAAAATTTGTAATTTAAACCTCCCTAATCTAAATGTGACTGTTTGAAATTGAGGCTATGTGATCAAAACCAGGCAAATGTCTGTTTTCTTGAAATTCCAGTTAAGAGTAATAAGATGTGTGTCAGTATGAAACTTAGCCAGATTCCTGGGTAATGTTAACTCACAATTTATGAAAGCTCCTTCATTAGATAAGTAGTCTCCTTTCAAGCCAGACCTCCCAAACTAGCAACTGTAATTTTAAAAAGAGGCTGTTAATAAGCCCCTCATTCTTGTTTATAAACTGGCCTGTTTTTGTTTTGCTTCCTTTTTTCTGTTTGGGGAATTACTTTTTAAAAGATGAGTAGGGCCAAAAGATATTTATAGTACTAAAATGGAGACAAAGGGACTCCAAATGGTGATAAATGAAGGACATTGTCTAGTTCTTTTTATACAATATAGACACCGTCTTGGCTGGGTGTACAGCTCAGCTGACAATGTGCTTATACAGCATCACAAAACCTTGATTTCAATACCCAGGACCTCAAAAACCCAGTGCGGTGGTGAGCACCTGTGATCTGGGTGCTTTAGAAAGGAAGGTAAAGGCATCAGATGTTTGAGTTGCCCTCAGGTTCAAAGCAAATTCAGTGTCAGCCTAGAACACAAGAGCCCCTATCTCAAAACAAAAACAAAATTTCTAGAATCTAAAAATATAAATTTGTAATTTGTAAAATAATAATAATGTATTATTAAATGTAAAATTATAAAATGCAGAAAATTTACCTATTTATTCATCATTCTGAATAAGAATGACTAGTGAATGACACATGATAATGATAATACTCCATTAAGTGATGAGTATAAAGAGTTATTAGTAGATAGATAGATGATAGAAGATTTGGTAGATAGACTGATAGATAAATAGACAGGTGGCACATTAAATAGATGGTGAATAAATAACAGACAGATAGGTAGTACATTACATAGATGGTGAATAGACTGACAGATAGATAATAGATAGTATATTAGATAAAGGGTAAACAGACAGATGATAGATAGATGGATAGATGGATGGATAGATAGATGGATGGCATATTAAACAGAGTGTGAATAGGTAGGTGATATATAGATAGAGAGATAGATAGCATATTAGATAAAAGGTAAATAGATAAGTGATAGACTGATTGGTAAATGATGGAGATTAATAAATAGGTAGATAGATAGATGATAGATTAATATAGATGGCATATTAGACAGAGGGTAAATAGGTAGATAATAGATAGATGATAGAAAGGTAAGTAGTATATTAAGTAGAGATGGATAGATAGATAGATGAAAAATGGATAGATTCTATATGGGAAAAATACTTTTGGATTCATTATGGTAAATTACTGAGATAAAGGATAACAACAGAGAAAGGGGAGCAAGGAAAGGTAAAATAACCCAAGTGTGGCAACGCTGAGTGTTTCATGTGGGAGTATGAAAGAGATTAAGCCTATGTACACAGCCAAGAAAAAACACATTTTTAAAATAGTGCTTGGTTTTTATGTAAGTGGTTTCTTCTCCTCTTTTCCATAAACGATGTTCAGAGGCAGTTTCTTGGGTTATCATGTTTTTTAATCAGCTAACTCAGATACTTATCTTTATGGTGCTCTGTCATAAAATTATGGTCTTTTCTGACTCAGGCATTACAGTAGATAAATGAAATTCATTATACAGTATTATATTACACTTAATATATGCTATTAGACATAGAGGAGATGTGTTCCTAAATTCTCTGGCAAGGACACTCCCTACACTCTCCCATCTTTTCTACTAGATTGATTTTTACCAGATGCATACATTAATGCAAAGATGGTCTTCCTGGGTCTTTGCCTTATTCTTCCTCTTAAAAATTGACATGTATATTTTCAATTTAAGTTGCAAGCTTTAATGCTTCTGAGTGAACCTACAGATCCTTGGTGCCTAAATAATTTGTGACTTGAATGCCCCTAAGAGTTAGAAATCCTAACATCATTTTTAAGAACACAAATATCCAAGAAGTTTTATGTTTGTATACTGAAGGAAGATATTCCTAAATTCAGACACTGCAGAAACATCTATATATTAATAGAAATCCATTCTACATGTCCTGATGGAGAAGATCACATCAGCACAAAACATGTATAAGTAATGGTAGTATTAATTATCTACCTAAAATACTTATAAAATATGTAAGTTTGGTGTATAAATGTACATATATAGCTTAAATAAAGTTTTCCTGTCTGGGCTCTCCCCAAGAGCAATAAGCTATCTAAAAGAAACTCCAGCAACAGGCATGAAAAACCCTCTTTTGAGCTGTTGGTCAGGTCTGTCCAAGAGATTCCCCAAATATACAGACTGTTACAGATGCCCTTGATTGGCTCCAAGAAGTAGAAAGTAATTTTCTATTGCTGACACACTTTAGAAACAGGGTCCAGCGGCTTCCTGAGCTTGCTAAGACCTGAAAACTTCCTCCTTAAAAACTAGGTTTCATGATACCAGAAGGTGCCATGCAAATCACCAAATGAAGGAAAGAGGCAAGAGTCCTACACAGCTATGATGCTTATGAGTCATAACAATGAACAACATGATATGATGACCCTAAGGGTACAGTTGGGTACATGGTTCTTGATGGTAACCAACAGCCCTCTGATTTGATTCAACTCTGATCTCCTCAACTAGAGGGAAATCATGCCTGGAACCTAGCCAACAACTTAGGGATAGGGAAATCATGGATCTTGGAGGAGAACGTAAAATCACTTTACAAAGTCAGCATACTCCCTGACTACATTCTAAATATTTGTCTTTATCACTACAGATAAGTGTAATCCATTATCCTAATCCATTATCAAGGACACTTCTCTGTGTAATAGATGGAGACCATTATAGAGTTGTGGAGCCCAGTCCTTACTGATGCATCTACAACACAACTCCTGCCCTAAGCCTCAGAGATCATTGTAGAAGATAGAGCAGAATGATTGTAAGTGCCAGAGGAGTTTACTGTGAGATTGTGTCTCCTAGAAACTTCAGAAGCTATACCCACACAGTAGCACCAATATGGCAACCTCAACAGGGCTGGAACAAGGATGCCATCAATAGACATGCTAATGTAGATAAGGGAAAAAGCTCTCTAGGCTTGACCCTGGAGGCAGCTAAAAAATGCTGAGAGTAGAGAAATCCTAGGCCAGAGCATACCAATTGGTTATCCAATATCTGTCAACCCTGAAAATGTATACATGCAAGTAATACTATACAGATTGAGCACATTATATTTGTGCACTTAGGAATGTGTACACACATTTACATAAACATAACACACATACAAATCATGTCTATTACATATAATATATATAACAATTTAAAAGGGCTGAACATACTTTTAAAAGACAGTAAACAGGGGCAGAGACATGTAATGGTTTGGAGTGAGAAAAGAACAAGTGCTGTAATTATAATCTCAAAAATAAAAACGTATTTGTAATATGTCCATTACTGAATTACAGTACATATTTTTAGTACCTCTTTGTCTAGAGCCAAGGCTGCAGAACCTTCTGCAGGTGGGCTCCCTGTCCCTGGGAGGAGAGTGCTTCACAATGAGTAATTGCTCCCAGAAGGAACTCAGCTTGGAGAGATTCCTGTCTTATTTTACTTTGCTACTGTAAATAGTATGTGGAGGTTGCTTGTTTGTTTTTCTTTATCTCCAATTAATTCCCTAGAGATCCTAGCAATCTATGCATAGGTGTCATCTGCCCAAACAAAATTCTTAAAAGTATTTTTACTTTTAAGATATATTTTTATATATCTTCATTCATATAAGAGAGACGTATTCTTTATTTCTTCCCATGACAAAATGAACTCTGCAGATAGAGCTCAAAATGGAACTGTTAATCAAGCTTGTTTATAGGACATTTTACTAGGCTCAGACAGAAGTTTTGAGGAATGAAGTAACTGATGAGTGTGTGGTATTTCACTAAAGAAAATGCATGGTTATTACTAATGTATAAACAAACTCAACAGCATGAATGCTGCCTGTATTCTCTGCTACGGCTATCACTTGTGCTCAGCAAAACGCTATTGATAGTTTCAAATACATATGTGAGTAATTCTCAAAGTGAGAACAATGCCTTTCCTCCAGTTTTCTTTCCCATGCTTGCTAATCACAGACCTTCATATAAGTTGTCTAGAAGAAAATCTCCTGTCAGACACAGCAAAAATATTTGCTGCAGCCAATAAGAAGGATGCAGTTAGCCAGAAACAGTAGAGTATTTATAAAAGCACAAGGTAGTCACAGTTGTTTAATTTGTTTAAATATTAACATTTAAATATTAATGTTTATTTTGAATATTAAAATACGTAATAAGATTGTATCAGAACCCAAAGTATAAAAATATAGATAATATTATCATGCCACCACAAATATTTGTTTAAACAAACAAACGGGAAAAGGAAAGCAGCTTTTCCTTGAAAAATTAAAATTAATAAATTATAGTTAGTAAATGCTGAATGAAATAAAAAGAAAAATTCCTATTTAAATTGTACAGCAGTGACTTGTAATATTTACTTAAGGTGGCTGTAAAGAGACCTGGAGAATATGCATGGACTCAGAAAAGGCTTGTATGAAATACTAGTGTTTGTGTCTCAGCATATTTTTCCCTTCTCTAGGAAGTGAAGTCAAAGCTCTTCCCCAAGAGTGCAGGTTGTATTCTGTAATTTAATTCTGGATCATAATAAAGAGGAAGGAATGGTAACTTCAGAGGTAGAAGTTGGCAATTTGATTCTAAGCATGAGAACAAAGCCAGTGCCAATTCTTATAAAATGCTGATATCACGATCCTTTTAATAAGATGATAAAAAGAAAAGGTTTTCTGTGCACATTTCTTCAAGTTTTTAATTTCAGCCTTTCATGGGAAAATAGCAAACAATTTTAAGTTGAAGGACATCCTACATGATACTCCCAATAGTCTTCAAAATTGATGAACTTGGAAAAGAAAACCAAATCTGAGAAACTGTCACAGATTGAGGAAGTAGAAGGAGATACGACAACTTCCTGCAATGTGATACCCAGACTAAAGCAACGCAATACCAATAAATACTAGAGAACACATATAATGTCCATAACCCCTAAATAATGTTATACCCATCTGAGATGGCTCCATGACCATCTGACTATGTAAGATGCAAGATATCAGTAGGGAGAACAGAAAATTCTCTGTGTCATCTTTGTGGCCTTTCTTGAAACTAGAAGTATTTCTTTTTTTTTTTTTTTTAAAAAAACACTTTTATTTATTTATTTGCCTTGGTGTTTGCCTGGAACTGGAACTACAGACAGTTGTTAGCTGCCATGTGGGTGCTGGGAATTGAACCCGGGTCCTCTGGAAGAGCAGACGGTGCTCTTAACCACTGAGCCATCTCTCCAGCCCCTAGAAGTATTTCAGAATAAAAAAAATATTTTTCAAAAGTTGGAAGGAATCTAACAAAACCTTTCAACATTACACCTTCCAGGAGTTAATTAATCTAATTGTTTATTCTAAGAATGCAAACTCCATGAGATTAAGGACCTTCCTGTTAAGCATGGAAGCCTCAACACATAAGCATAATATGTAATGAGAAGAGGTTTTAATTTATTTTAAGTAAAATAACAGAATTTAGGAAATAAGATTTTCTCTTAATACCAAAAGTAAAATCTAGCACTTTGAACAAGCCATGCTGCAGACACTAGGTCTATTAAGGGTGATTTTATGGTGTTCTTATTTAATTAAAGTTATCAAAATCTAAGCTGTTCACCATATTTCTAAGTTACAGGTATACAATTATACTGGACCTTGTTAAGGAGAGCATTAAACATGAAGTTAGGTGGTGCCTTCTGTGAACTGAATGAATAACTATGGAGGCTGTGGCAGAGGACTGGCAGGCAGTGTAGAAAGTGATCTGGAAATCATTCCTGGTCACCAGGAACCTGTTAAATGGTGTCCTCTGTGACTGATGGGGGGTTTTGAGTTAACACTCTGCAGGAAGCTGACAGGGCACAGGTTACACTCTGCTTTATCTTCAAACAGGTTTTCTGAAGATGGGAAAATAGAGAGAGATTACAAACACCTCTGGTGAGAATTCTTTAAATGTGAGAGAGTTTCACCCTGCTGTCAGAAAGCTTCATTCCTGACACTTCAGTCTATCTAAACAGAATCATCTTTGGAGTGTAAAAATGACATGATATGGCTTTTCCGTCACACACACAAAAAAAACCTAACCATTGGGGCATTGTCTCAACCTTTCTCATCTGACAGAAAAAGAAAAAATTCTGTTCTATATTCAAAATGAGTATTTTGGAATCAGAATACAAGTAATATGTCTTCTTAGCAACAGAATTAGCCAAGAAAAATAATCTTTCCCCTTCTGTTTCTTACCTTTCTATGCTATATGTAATTCTTACTGAAAACCAAAGAGAACAATCCATATGGAATTTTTTTCTAATCTCATAAAATTACAAATAAAACTTTCACAGAATCATAACATCTGCTTAAGTGTTACCCTGGAGAGAAGTCATCCTTGCAAAACTGCATGAGGACTTATAGTTTAATGTCCAACTTGCCTTCCCCATTTGGTACTCATATTGTCTTTGAGAGGCTTGGAGGACATCGGAAATAAGTACCAGATGAGGATAGTACAGCCTCTGGACATAAAGTGACATTCACTTTATGATGCTGATAGTATTATCAAAATTGAAGTATGTGTTCCTCGCTTGTTCACAGAGTCTGTGGTAAGATTTATAGCATTCATGTTCTTGAGAAACAAGTCGACTGAGTAAACGTGCAATGGGATGTTTGAAGAATTTGATATTTGTTTTTAAGCTAGAGCTACTTGAAGGTTGTCAAGGGAGGAGACGGGCTGTATATGAGCCTGGTGCTTACTATGCTTTCTATCAGGCTTCATATCTACTTCACAAGGAGAAGTCATCCCTAAATATTTTTCTTTTTTTTATGTGTTTTTTTAAACTTTATTTATTTATTATTTATTTATTTATTTGCATTGGTGTTTGCCTGGAACTGGAACTACAGACAGTTGTTAGCTGCCATGTGGGTGCTGGGAATCGAACTCGGCTCCTCTGGAGGAGCAGACGGTGCTCTTAACCGCTGAGCCATCTCTCCAGCCTCCCCTAAATATTTTTCAAACATAAACACCCACTTTATTCCCCAGTATGGTCAGTCCAACACATTTCTGCTTATCCCTGCATTATTTACATCTGTTCCAGTGGTAAGATGATAAAATGTCTTTCCAACAACAACATCAGAACTCAAACAACAAAACATTCATTGGGATGTTTGCCAAATTCTAATGTGTAAATACTCACAATGAGTCCAATTTTGAGCCTCCAATAATTTCACTCTAAGTTCTCCATGTTCTCAAGTGTGTAAGAGTTGGTTGCGTATGCCAGCAAAAGCTGGCTCAAACAAAGCATTTCTTCCACACACAGTGCAATTCACACTGCTCTCTGTCATCAGCTTACACAAACTTTCAACATCTTCCATTTTATTTGCACTGAGTATCAAATTGCCTATGGAATGTATGAGGTAGATCCTCTATCATCAGACCCATGAGCACCAGTCCGATATGCTGTCCCTCTTTAAATCACACTGGGTTTTATTTGCTGTTCTTGTTGGCTTCTATCTCCTTTAACTTATTATGGTATATCTGCTCATAGGACCATCAAACACACTACAATAGTATTGGAAAAAATTATTCTCTTAGCCATGGCAATTTCTACTTCTTCAGTCCTCAACTATTTATCATCCACATTGATCATGGTCACTCTAAATTAAGTATGTGTTTCTGATTCACACACACACACACACACACACACACACACACACACACACACATATATATGCCTTAGAATAGTCATAGGATTGCTTGCTTAACTATCTTTTTATTCCAAATAATAATAAGCTTTCTGAAGATGCCATGTGTCTGAGATCATCAAAGGCCTAAAAAATAACCGGTACTTAGCTCTTATATTCTTGATAGATATCAAATCAATGGGGATTTTCATATGACACACTTCTTCCTGAAGTAACATTCACATAGACAAAATAAATTCATGGTTAGATTCACAGTTATGACATTTGCCATTTTGAGGACAGATCGATTACAAAAGGCAAAGTTTTCCAAACTCTTGAAAGAAAAGACATTTAAAAAGTAATGTATTCTGAAAGCTCAGGTCTTTTGAAATCAAAAGTCCTGTAACCCATTGTGACTAGGGAAGATTGCCATCCTATGGGTGCTTTATGGGTATAATGCAGGAGCACATTAGTCCCCATTCCACGCCACACACTTTTCAATCTTGGTTTCAGGGACTGAAATGCAAAATTTTAATGAATTGGTCAGAGATAGTATGCAAGAGATCCATGCATTAAGAAAGATGTCATACTAAATTGACTTGCAAGCCAAGGATTCCATATTTGATAAATGAAAAGGGCTAGGTGATAGAGTTATATAACTTCCTCATCTGACTCTCCTTTTTACTTTGTTCTGGTTCTTTGGCATTGTCCATGTGTACTGGGACAAATTAGACTTGCTAATAGAGGCACACATTGACTAAGCAATGCTCAGAAGGAAGAAATAGGGTAGTGTGAGAACAGTCTCCTGTGTATCTTCCAGTCCCTTAACTAATGTTAGTATTGGAAAAAAATTATTCAGAGGTTTTAAGAACTAAAAGTAACTGTAAAAACAAAACATAAAATACCTAAGACACTGCATGAGTATTCTTAAACTTTATAGACCTCTACATGTGGTTTATCACATAAATCAACCCAAAAGTAGAGTGCTATATAAACAATGCCTTGTAAATATTAAAGTATATTTTTGAAAGCTCAACTAAAATTATAGTCCCAGAAATAAGAAACAGCTCTTTATTCTTTTAGGTACAAGTACTCAGTGCTTTTTATTAGGAACCTAACATTAAGCTCTTCATTTATTGCTTTGGTATATAACTAAATAGGACAGAATCTGCCTTCAGCATATTCACCATGTAATAAAAAAGACAGAAGTGGTATATACTTGTAATTCTGGGTCATGCATTGGATCAGAAGCATATGGAAGTGCTGGCATGTGGGATCAGGGACTTGGTGCCACATTTTTTTTAATTACTTACTTTTTTACATGCCCTGAAACACTACGAAATAAAATGTGCAATCTGATTTTTAAGTCATATTGTATATTAAAAATTGTTAAACATGTTTATTGGAAGTTTGGAGAAAACAAGGTGAAGAAAAGTAACTAAAAAGTGTCTATTTCTGTGTAGGGAAGAATTCTACTAATGGAGAACAGTCATTCTGTAGATATAGCCAAAAGCAACTCAGTCCTGAAGGTTCATTTTTCCTGTGTGATGGAGATCTCACTGGATAATTTGGGGTAATAAAACAGAACAGAACTATATGAGTTACAAAGTTTGAAAATATTTGGGTTTTCCATGACAAACTCAGTGGTGAGGAAAACAGAAAGAAAAACAGGAGGGAACATAGGAAGAATAGGGGAAAGAATCAGAAAATGTGATTTTCTTACTACATTTGAGTCAATCAACAAATCTTCACATAATGTGTGTGTGTGTGTGTGTGTGTGTGTGTGTGTGTGTGTGTGTGCATACTTAGAACACTGGAGGCTACCATCTTAGCAAGGTTAACTATACAATACTCTATTGTTGCTGGGCTTATTGTTCTACATTAGAGCTCCTTAAATAAATTTAAAATTTTACTTTTAATGATATTGCAATAAAGTTGAAAGTTGAGTTTGTAACTTGAAGTATTTTGAGCTCCATCCTCATCCTCCATCCCACCCTCTGACCCATGAGAATCCAAGATACAGCCAATAGGTATCCTGAATTTTAATAGGCAAGATGAGACTGAGATAACGATGTGGATGGGGTTATGCAGATGCCACCTGCATGGTTGCCCCGGTACCATGGATGGGAGAGATTAGTCCAGACTGCAGGGCTAGGCAAGACTTTTGTATACACAGGGCCATTTGTGTTATGCAAAGTTTGTGTGTGTGTGTGTGTACAGACACATATACATATGTATATATATAAGTTTATATACATATATATTCCATCGAGGCTCAAAGTATGAATTTTGTAAGTATATTATTTTATTGGGTAAGTGAATAGCTGTCAGGCTTCCTTCAAGGCTTCCCTGCTGCTCAGAATAAATGCTCATTCTATTTTTTTTTTACTACTTCTTTTAATTTTTGAGTTTGTACTGTAATTACATACTTTCCCACTTCCCTTTCCTCCCTCCAAACTCTTTCATGTACTCACTCCCTGCTCTCTTTCAAATCAATGGCCTCTTTCTTCATAATTGATGACACATGCATATATGTATATACATGTATATATCTAAATAAATCAGTTTATTCTGATTAGTGTTGCTTGTGATTAGATCAGCTGTCAGGGCTTATCACTTAGTATTGGATAACTACTGCTGTGTTCTACTCTAGGGAACAATACTTCTCCTACTCTCAGAATTCATTAGTTGCCTATAGTTCATGTAGCATTGAAGCTTCATAGTCTCTCCCCCATCCGCTTTGGCATGTCTGCTCCAAGATTCATGTTCTGGGCCCTGACATATTTTGAACATCATCTTCTTTCACATTTCCTCTGTTCATTCTTTGCCAATGATGCTGAATTTCTTGCTACTTGTTAGTCATTCCAGTCATCCACGTGTTCCTCTACACCTTCTTCAAACCTTCCCCCCCCCCGCCCCCGATATCCCAGTATTTTGCCCCTTCAATTCTTTGTGAGACCTTCCCCAAACTATTCTCATGAAACCTTTTCATCTTCTATGGAGTGTGGTTGTCCCTTAGCACACTGACCATTGAGTATATTATATAATCAGTTATTTTCATTTTTAGTTGCCTTTTCCAGAGTGTAGATTCCATAAGGAAGGGGTTCGCTTTCGGTTTCTATGTCCCTCTGTTCAGATAAGTAACTAACACTGAAAGAATACTCAGTAAACACCTGAGAAAGAGATGAGAATTATGATTCCCAGCATGCTCATAGGTGGGGCCACATCCCTTAGAAGGTTCTAATAAGACTAAGATCCTGGGTTTTATGCATTTGTACAAATAGTGTTTAATATCATGCATCATTATAATCAATCCTTTTCCTTGCCTTTACTTCTTTTGATATCTTCACCATAATTGTCCTAGATCCCTTGTCACCAGGAGGTGGTGAGGTGTAAAGAGCCACACTGCAGATACTTGAGGGACTTTAGAGGGGCTGTCAGGCTTGTAATCCAGCAGCTTAGTCAGGCACTTGCCTTCATTAACACCTTGGAATATTCTCAGTATGTCTATGTTATGACTTTCGTAGTGGTGTTGACTCCTGGGTGGTTCTCATGCCAAGTGGCCTCTCCTGTTCCAGAGGTAAACTGAACATCAAAATTAGCCACTCATTCCAATATTAATGTCACGTCTAACACAAGAAATCCACATCCCACTTTGTAAACTCCATTCTAGCTATTAATAGTAAGGACCTCAAAAACTAAAACATAACATTATTTTAATTAACTATTTGCAATATACTGGGGTTTTTTTAGAAGTTATAAATCTATAAAAGAACAAATTCATAGTTATTTTTAATATTTAAAGTAGTTTTATAAAAAATAATTTTTATAAACTAAAATAACTCCTCTTAGAAAATATATTATGCTTTTGCATAATGATTTCATTTTCAAATAAAACACATACCATCTCAAAGTATATAAAAAATTTTGTGAAGAAATTTAGGGAAAAAGTGCTATTGGTAGAATATTTGCATTTAGGGATTCAACTGATACTATGTGATTGTCTGGGTGTGTGTCTGTCATTCTGTCTCTCTATGTCTGTATTTCTCTGTCTCTCTCTTTCTTCTTTCTTCCTTCTAGTCTCCTCTACTTCTTATGTCTCCTAATCCTTTTTCCCACAGTCCTTTGCTACCTGGTAGTCAAGATGACTGCTGGGATTTCTTCTCTATATTTTTTCCTTTTTTAATTTATTTTTATTTTATTATTATGAACAAAGAAGTCACACTTTCTATCCTTATATATCCTTATTCAAGGTCCCTTCCCCCTCCCACCACATCAGGTCATTCTCTCTTCTCCATCTATATTCTTTCATGTTATCAATCACAATAGAAAGAGATAAGCTAAACAATAGTTTTCTGGGTACAATAATAAACCACATGCTTACCTCTTAACCAGTCCGTTAAGCTGAAGCATAGAAAACCTTCATGGCTTTTTCTGGCTCAGGGGTATAGACCACAATTTTATATTTTATGGAATCAGTAGGGTTATCTCAACTATAGAGCCACAGAAAATAAAAATTCTCCTAACAAGGCTTTGCCATATTATTTAATCTATACAATCATAAATTATGTAATGAGTTGTCTGCTAAAACTTTATTTAGGAAAATATGGGGATTCATATCTCAGACAAGGAGAACCTTCTGGAAATCAGGAAGCATGATGTGTTACTGATGCATCCATACAGGTGTACAGATTGTCTGATGGCTACACCAAAAGGTGCTACCAATCTGTTTATTCTTTCATCTTTGAAGTAACCCTAAGTGGTAGATACCAGGAATTGTAATTTCATGGCTAATAAATTAAGATTGCAAATTTGAATGAGAATTGGAGTAGAATTTTGAACCCATATTTAATTCTGAAATCCATATGCTGATAAACATATAGTCATATTTGTATTTGAAAATTGTGCCCTGGAAAAAATAGAATCATTGTTTGCTTTCTACTTTCCTTTTTTCAGCAACAACAAAAAAGACATGGTACCTGCCATAGACGAGCTCTTGAAAAGTGGTTATCCCTGAGATTGGGAAACCTGGGTTCTGAATAGCTGGGGTAATCATAAACCTTGAAAACAAAATGAGCATGCTTCATTATTGTTTCCAGCAATAATAACAATAATGATAACCTCATTATTGTTTCCACCTTCCATATGAGCATGCTCAAAGCATAAGAATTTGACAGATTTTCTATTTCTATGTGCTACTGATGAATTTATTATTTTCATCAATTTTACATTAGTTCATGTGAAAGATAACACAATTAAAAAGTAATGTATTTATTCATTTTTTTTACTGTAGGCTAAGCATTAAAAAAAAAAAACCTAAAGTATTTGTGAAAGCCATAAAAATATAGACCAGTAATAAAGGTAAGTACAAACAGGAAAGCTGGAAATGTGAAAATTGCACACAGGCCTTCTACGTACTTTGATCATTCTCATTCTCTAAGATCCAAGATTGAAGGGTAGAATATATTGTGGCCAAGTGGAGTTATAGTTCTTCCAGTATAAAATCACAGCAAATTGAGATCAGTACGGGTTCTATACAAGTGAAGCCTTCCCACGATCTAGTTCCTGACACCTTAGTACAAGAGAAAAAAATGAATGGCATAAAAACCTACATAATCTTTTGGTTATTTGAAACAAACGTCAAGGACATTTAATTAAAGTCATTAATGAGCAAGGCCCATAAGTTTAGATTTTCATTTATATAAATGTAAAGATTCAAAGTTCCAAAGGAAGGAAGCTAGATAGATTTGTTTAATCCAGAACAGACACCTTATTTTCACTATCTATTCACAGAAACCTACAGACCTTCCATTACCACCAGACCCCAGCCCACTGGCTTAGGTTTCCATTTTCAAGCTCTTCCTTCCCCTCTCTCAGGTCAAGGAACACACCTTGTTGTTTCTAAACATTGTCCTCTTTCTGCCTCTGTGCTTTTATATAGATATCCCTGTGAAGAGCAGTGTCTTTTTCACACTTTTGGAATTCGTCTACTCTGGCTATGTGTACTTTAACTGCAACAAAATCCTGTGTACTTTCACCAAAAGGAAAAAGAATTCCACCCAAGTATCTGTTCTCCAAAAATGTTTAGATTTTACATGCCTCCATTATCATATTAATTTATATCAAATTGTACTGAATTGAAAGCTGTGTATTTTACTTGACTTGCCTGCCTTAAATAATTAGGTTGCAGAATTTTAAGAGCATCATTTTCTTCATTTGGATAGCCTCAGTTCCTACGGTTTCCTAAAAAGAGGCCACTTCAGTCTTCTTTCACTGTTTTCCTGTCAGCTATATGCAAATATTCTAAACATGTAAGATAAAATGAAACATAAACACAGCCTTAGCCCTGGGCATGGCTGTGCCGCTCTGCTGTTGCAGCCACTCAGGAGACAAAAACAGTGGGGTCATTTCACGCTAGGATTTTTTTAGACCAGCCTGGAGAACACAGTGAGATCCTATCTATAACAAAAGAAAAGAATGATAATGATTATGCCTCTGACTCCATAAAGTTTGTAATTTTGCTTTTACAATGCAAAGAAAAAAAGAATACTTTATAATAAATCACAAAATATTTTTAAATAACATACATCATATGCTAAAAACTTTACATCATGTGTTTTAGGACTTCATAATAGTATCTGTTCATTCAGGCAGATGCAGTTTTACTAGTGAAACAACCAAGGACTGGAAAGAATAGAGAATATTTTTCAATAGGAATGAAACTGGAACAAAACCACACAGCTTGGATGTAAATGACTCTTAACTGGCAGACTATGCTACAAATGACCTAGGGTTAATTTAGACGACTGAATTGTGAAATGGACATATCAACACATGCAAGACAGTTAAAAAAATAACATTCAAGGGTTGAAGAGATGGCTCAGTAGTTTATGGCACTTGTTGATTTTGCAGAGGATCTGATTTCAATTATTAGCACCCACATAGCAGTTTAGAAACAGCTTAACATCAGTTCCAGGTGATCCAATGCCCTCTTCTAGCTTTCTAACCTCCTTGGGACCAACACACACAAATAGTGCATAGACACATGCAGGCAAGACATTAATGTACATAAATAATTTATTAATTCAACAATTTTAATTTCACTTAAACCAAGTGTTGCCCTTTGGCCTCATGTTTCTTCTTATCCCTTAAACTTGAAGACTTTACTAAGAACCTCTTGTCAAGGTTTCCCCTGGAGGAAGAGTAGGCAATGATACTTTGAAACAATTTGACTTCACTAGGGCAGCTCTATTCTTGTTTCTGTTATGCTCTGGAGCCCCTTGTACAGTGTTGCACACTGATATTATGAAATGTAGTTTTAAATTTACTTGTACATTTGATGAGTGTAAGATTATGTAAGAATCATGAGTAATTCTAGATAGTAAGCAAAATACTATGTAGAATATGCCTACTGAGATCACAGGGACATCTGCTTCGTTCTTTCACTCCCCATCATGCCAAATATATTAATACTCCACAGAAATCATTAAACAAATATATATTTAGATCAACTCCTCTTTGAGTAGAGTGGAAACCCTCGTCCTAACCTTGCCTTGAGTAAACAGGCCTAGACATCTCAAATCTATCTATTGCCTCTGTCCTGGGTAATATTGCTTTCAGATATCTATGATTGCTTATTGTTCTATCCTATGAACTAGAATTTATTGGGTGTAACTTTAAATACATGTTCCTTCCCAGCCCTGTTCTTCCTTTATTCCCTAAATCATCACAAGTAAAAGCCTAGTCCTGGCTCAGAAAACTGTTTGCTATCATTCTAGATCAGTGTTTAGGCTTAAACTAGGTGCCACATTGACTGTGACCTTAGTTGACTATATATGCCCTGACTTCCAGGATTATATATTTTATTAAAGTTCCCATAAAGTTTAAAAGAAAAAAGTTCTATTACGAATATGAAGCAAACTGGAAGTGTGGATTCCAGAGGCTTGTCTTCTTGCACTATCAGAACTGACTGCACCCAACAGGACACACTGTCTTCCAAGCTCCTGAGAAAGGCAGCTATGATGTCACCCAGGTCTTCTATTTATCCCAGTTATTGTTGTTATTGTTGTTGTGTTGTTGTTAAAAACTTAAAAATGCCTAATAAAGCAAAATAAGGAAGGAAGGAAAGAAGGAAAGAAGGAAGGAAGGAAAAGAAGGAAGGGAAGGAGAGAGGGAGGAAAAGAGGGAGGGAGAGAGAAGGAATGGGGAGAGAAGAAAAAAGAAATGAAGTGAAGGGGAAGGCAGGAAAGGTAAACAGGGAGGGAGGGGAGAGTGTGTTGTTTTGTCCATGGTCTGAAGGGATATAGACTATCATCATGAGAAGCCATGGTGAGAGGAGCATGATGAAACCATGATGCTGACTATAGTCAGGAAGCAAAGACAGAAGGACTTACTTTCTCTTTTTATCTTCCAGGGTGTAGTTTTGTTCTCAACTTTAGGAACCATTTAAATGATGTATAGAATGAGATTTCTTGCCTGGACTAGCCCCCCAGTTTGGACTTTCCTGCTGCTGCTTATATGGACCAGCAATCCTAAAGTCCCAAAGAAACACAGAGATGCTTATATTAATTTTATACTGTTTGGTCTATGGCTCAGGCATATTGCTAGCTAGCTCTTTCATCTTAATTTAACCCATTTCCATTAATCTGTCCTGCCACAGGGCCCATGGCTCACCTGTGTTACCTTACATGTTGATTCTTGGGTAGCTGGATTGTGAAGAACCAAAGAAGCACCTCCATTTTTGAGCAAAATTTCCCAGATTCAGGACAAGCCTGAGGTCTGCATAGGAACAAAGGTCAAGTAGCTTAGGGACTGATAACAGTTACTTATCCATGGAATGTCTCTGTACCAGAGATAGCCTGCAAAGACCCAACCCAGGAGATAGTCAAAGAAAGGGCTTGGAAAACAGTCAACTAAAATAATAAAGGAAGTCTTAAACCCCCCCCCCAAAAAGAAGAGCTAATCAGAATTCTATTTGTACTAAAAGACCACAATTGATGCATAACCTTGTGATTTTTGCCCTTAAAAAATTCACCTTGCAAGGGGAGGCACTTCCTCTGGCCACTGTCACATCTGTATGCTGGACAGAGATCCTTATTGCACGACTTGTAATTTTCAATAAACCTTGCTTTTGTATTTCAGAGAGTTTGCATCTCGGGTAGTCTATCTGGGGGACTCACAACCATGGCACAACAGATTGCATCTCTTTTGATTCTGTCCTCCTTCTCCTATGTATGCTTCTATTTCCCCATCTACTTCTAAGATGCCTGCCATAGGTCTAAACAGTTCCCTTATTTCACAGCATAAAGAAAGACATTCCCACATCAATGATGTACTTTGAAAGAGAGCCCATAGTTAGAATATATCCAGGATTTTAAAAAAAGTTCTACTTAATAAAACCTTCAAACCTTTTATTGAGACTGAAGTGTAAAACCGTATCTGTACTTTAAAATATCTATAAATTAACAGCAGTATCCTAAGCAGTGGCATATGTGTTTCAGAAACAGCCCTTAAAACATTGTGTTTTGAAGACAGATGAGATCAGCAAGAGGACAAGTTTTCTATGCTCCTAAATTTAGGAGTGTGGCTGTGGAAATGCATGACCATTGGGCTTCATAACTCAGCATAAGGCCTAAGGACCACTGTGTGTTAGCTGCAAAGGCTGAATACAAAATTCACAGACTCAGAAAAGGTTGAAACATAGGTAACAAATGCAGAATTTTTTGTGAGGCATAATCTGATGGTCTCTGCATAAAGTAGCTCCATGCAATTCGGAGACCTTTGTCAGAGCCTTGCTATGATAGGAAAAGTGATGTACATTGGCTAAAGATCTATCACATGTATATCTTTAGGGAGTGAAGGGAAATCATCTCAGAAGTGGCATCTTCCCATTCAAAAATCAGAACATGTTTAATAATCAAGTATTTATAGGGAAGGAGTATTGGAACAAGTTAACAGGGCATAGGACTCAATTCTTTGGTCATATTTATCTTTTGAGGACCATCTGCTTCATTTGATTTTTATGCTTTTCATTATACTTTTCTCCTTATATTTATTATTTTCAAGAAAAAATTAAGTGCATACTTTATGTCAGAAACTTTGCTGGAGAGCTCACAATTTTCACTTTTTTTTTTTTTTTTTCCAGTTCAATTCTAAGATCTAAAGTTAACCTCTAAACCCCACCTGCCCAAGGACACTGTAACTTTCTAAAATTCTGGGAGTTGTAGTTTGTGGGAAATAAGCCACATTTAGAAAGTTTTTACTTTCCTAAACAAGTTTGTTTGAGCCAACTACACTGATAATATGAAGGCTGGAGGTACAAAGATGTTTGCTTGCCCCTGATTGGATATAATGAGAAATTCAATCAATTATGGTTTTTGCCTTTTTATTTTAACTTTTTTAAGGATATCATTTTTTCTTCATTATTTATTTTTGTATTTATCAAAAAAACAGTAAAATGAATTTAAAATGCTGAAAAGTTAACAATAACTATAAAGAAGTTAAAAATCATAAGCATGACTTATCAAGGGTGATAATGCAAATAAGACTGCTATACATATATTTACCTTGTGTTCAGCTTTCCCTCTGAATTTTTTTTTCCATCCCTGTATATCCTTATTCAAGGTTCCTTCCCCTTCCCACCACATCAGGTCATTTTACTTCTCTGCAACTCCCCATCCCCTCCCTGGGCAGGGAGCAGACAGTCCTATGGTCCCACTGACCCAATAATGCTTGGATCAGTCTCCACTCCTGGCCAAATCCAGTTTTGTCCCCCCTCCCTCAAGAGTGAGTCAGGTGTTCCTATAGTTGGAGTGGGGTCCAAAGGGTCAGTCCAGGGTGTTTCTGATCCCAAGATGTTCAGTGGTTGTGGTTTGCCGCTTGGGCATGCTTGGCTTTTTTTCTTGTTTGTTTGTTTAGAGACCACTAATGAGTGAGTACATCCCCTGCTTATCTTTCTGAGATTGTGATACCTCACTCAGGAGGATATTCTCCAAATCCATCCATTTGCCTGCGAATTTTAGGATATCATTTTTTCTTACTGCTGAATAATACTTCATTGTGTAGATGTACCACAGTTTGTTAATCGATTCTTCAGTTGAGGGACATCTAGGTTGTTTCCAGGTTCTTGCTATTACAAATAATGCTGCTATGAACATAGTTGAGCTAATACCTTTGGAGTGTGAATGTGCCTCTTTAGGGTATACATCCAGAAGTGGTATTGCTGGGTCCTTGGGGAGATTGATTCTCAATTTTCTGAGAAACAGCCATATTGCATGGTTTTTGCCTTTTTAAATCCCTGCAAAACGTGACTCTTGTTCATCGCCTGGGAACCCAGAAGTGGACTAGGTCAGAGATCTTTTTACCTGGCCAGTATTTAATAAAACCTTGCTTCAGTTTTAGCCTCAAAATGTGGAGCTGTTTTTTCTCTCACAAATCTCAAGGTTACCACAATATCCCAGTTCACACTCCTGCAAAGTAGATTATATACTCATTAGGTCTTGAAGTTATACAGCACAGGATAAATTAAACTGTGTAAATATAGCAAATTACTTAATTCTTAGTTACTTAATTCTTAATTACTGAATTCACTGTATCCTCATTTACAACTTGAGAATGATAGTTGCATATCTATCTTGTAAGTTTATCACAAAAATAAAATGGGATAATTCATGGAGAGAATTTGAAAATACACCTGATACATGGTTATGGTTTAGTATACTGCAGTACTTATCATCATCGTCATTATTATTATTTGTTATATTTTTAAGACACTGTCTTTTTTTGGTATTTGTGTGTGTGTGTGTGTGTGTGTGTGTGTGTGTGTGTGTGTGTGTGTCCCCTGGCTGTTCTGAAACTCATTTTGTACTTGAACTCAGAAATTGGCCAGCCTCTGCCTCCTAAGTGCTAGGATTAATGTCATATGCGTCCCAGATCAATATTACTATTAATGCTTCTAAGGTTATTGGGAACTCATGATCCATGATCAGATCTCAAAGGCTGAGCTGTAATTTTATTCTAAGGTCTCCACCACATTGCATGTGTGGTTTCCACAGAGATGCATCACTCAGATCTCCATACAAGGAAAAAGCATCCTGTAGCTCCCAGAGAGAATGTGCACATGCAGCCTTAAGTTATCATTACTGTCTCTCTTGCTCACAGAAACCATGTCACAACTTCCTAAGGCAAGCCCCTCACAATCCAGCCACTGGCTAAGTGGAGATTTAAAGCACCAGGCTGATGTGGGGCAGACATTCTACAGAATATTTCCTCCAAATGCCTCACAGTACTGGCTGAATATAGCACACATTGGCTTTTTCCTTTGCTCATTTTTGTTTCCTCCACCATTCTTTTATAAGACCTCAGGATCACTTTCCAGAGAATCCCAACCTCAGACATCACCATGTTGTATGTTGTTAGTTAGCTCATTTCTTTATCTATGTCACTGAGAGGGGAAATCTTATTTAGCTCTGTACATTCAGAAACAATCAAGTAGTCACTAAGTGGAGAACAATCAAGCATAAACCAAAATCAAACTCAGCTTGGGTGGGGGGAATTAAACATTACAAAATGTTCAGAAAATAGAGCCATCACAAAGCAATCATGATGTTTCATTGTCATTAATTTGCTTCCCATGAATGAAGCAGTTGTCATGAACTACAGAGGCACTTTTCAGAGGAAGTAAATTCTAACAGTAAACTCCACACTACTCAGGGTGGAAACTTCTCAGGCACTTATCAGCTGTAGCAACAGTTTCCTCTCTTTCCAGCCGTTGCTCTATACTTGGAGAAAGCAAATAATGAACAATGTATGTACGACATCTGCTGGCTCATAGATTATGTTACAGCCACCTTGCAGCAAATCTGGGCCACAAAGTCTGAGCATCCTGGGAAGTGAAACCTTTTCATGTGCTGAACCCTACATATGATTAACAGGACTCGATTTGTCTGTACTGAGAAAATGAGGGCTATTAATTTGCTGAAGATGCCACTTGTGATGAACAGAGCAGCCTGTTTCCTTGAATTCTTTGATTTATTTTGTCTCTAGATTAATCATCATTCATCCAATTAAATGCTCTGGGTCTGGGCCTCTGGCCAATTCCATGTCACAGATGGTGATAAGACCTATTAGCTGTAAGGCTTAAGTTAACCAGGATAGGACCCAGGAGAGCTATATTGCCCACATGAGCCACCTCCTTCTTATTTCTGCTCCATCTTGCTTAATGCTAGCAAATATCTTTATTTTACATTGCTACCCTTATGGTCTGCACAAGGAAAACAATTAGCTTTCCATAAAGACAGAGATGAAGATTCCATACTAAGTTTGCAATAACTGGTGAGTAAAGTTTAGACATTTATAAATCTATGCAAATATTTCTTAGCCTTGTACCAAGTTGTGCATGCACAAACATTCACAAGTAGAAAGACCCAAATAAAAGTAGTAAATGAATGCTATCCACAGTTATTACTATAACATGCTCTGGGAATGCACACTCTCTACCCAGCTTAAAAACACTTCCAAAAAAGGAAAATCAAATTGTGTTGTCACTAACAGGTAGAAGGATGAAAAGTAAACTTCATACAGTTAACCTTTCCCTAATCTTGGTTAAATGTGTATTTGTATAGCTTTAAACAGAAAATAAGATGGAGATGTTTTAGACACCAGCGAAACTAGCAAGAAATAAAGAAGTCAATGGGAATTTACAAAATATATTCTGAGCATCTGCAGCTTCTTTGGGATGCAAAAGAAATCCAGCAAAGTTCAATAAACATCTGAAGCACACACAGGTCTGAGCCTTGGCCCCTTTGTAATGGGCTAAACGGTGGGGCCTTCCTTTGAACTCCAAATCCTGAAAAATAGGAACTGATGAAAAGGGTCAGGGGAGTTAATCACCATGGCAATCCCGGCAGGTTTACACTCTTCCCTTTAGAAGCTGACAAGTGTCAGTAGGTTGAGGTCAGCACTGGTATTCAGTAAGCATGTATCAACATTCTTCATAACCAGAGCCTCATAAGCAGTTTTTGTATATGTTATTAGTGGGAATGTCAGCATACCTCAAGCATTTTGAATTTCCTTCATAAACATGAGGAAATTTTGTTGAATCATGATACAGGAAAAGATATACTTATTGGTTTTTATATAAGCTCATGAATTCTCTAAATTAGAGTACCAAACCAGACTTCATTGAATTGGGAGACATTTCTGCATCAAGTTACCGCTCTATGCTTTGCACTCCACTTGATTTACAATGATTTGGGGTTAGCCTCATGACTACAGAGCTTGCCATAAATGCCTGATTAGTTAAGATATGAGAGAATATTTGATATTATCCACTATGAAACATGTCATAGAATAGTAAGCTGATCCAAACATATTAATTTTTTAGTTTTTAATTGTTTTTATGTATTATACTAACTCTACTATCATGCTTTCTTACTTATTATGATGATTGAGCTTTGAATGTAAAATCTGTCTTAAAAGTTAGCCTCATTGCTTCCTATTCTACATAATCTTCTATAAAAGGGATGTTATACCTAACTATCTATTATCTAACAATCATCTACCTATCCATTGAAAGATTGTTAAAATTGGTAATTGTCCTAACTGGAGATACTAATTATTTATTTTGTATGAATATAATAGAATATCTAAAATAGAATGTCCTCATACTTCCTGTGATGTAATGTGATATTAACTGTGGTAAACACAATGTACACAAAACATATAGTTACCTATCCAATATATCTGCTAGTCTTTAGCCATTTGCACAAATTTCTTGCCTTTTTCTTCTCTCACATGTTAGCCACCTTGTTTTGTACTTTGTACTTTCTGGTTTCTGATTCAACACTTTATTATTATTATTATTATTATTCATATAAGTGAGTTACTACTCAATTTTCTTCTGTGTTTGGTATATTTCACTTAAAACAATGTTTTCTGGGCTTATATTTGTCATTGCAGTGGTAGCTTTCTTCCTTTTAATGGATGATTTATATTTTTGGTGTGTAGAATCTACATTGTTTTTGGTCCATTCATTGGTAAATGACATTAAATTGTCCCCTTATGTTACTTATTGTGGGTAATAAAGTATCAAAGATGTATGTATAAGTTGATAATTAGCCTTCTTTAGATATATACTCAAAGAAGATTGTGTGCTGGCTTTGATGTTTGTTGTACTTGTAGTTTGATGGGTAACTGGGAAGTTCCATATTCTGTCCTACAAGGGCTGAACCAATCACACTTCCATCTTTATTCTCACCCTCATAGCATCATTATCTTTAATAATAGCTATTCTAATCACTATATGCTAAATGAGCTTTTGACTTACATTTTCCTGATGATTAATAATAATGGGGCTATTAATCATCTATTTTTTATAATCTTGAGAATTTTTTTTATTTAATCCTGTCATTTTTATATTGAGTTACCTTTTTATTTGGGTTAATGCTTTATATACATTTAAATATTAATTCCATGTCAGATGCATGGTTTACAGATGTTTTCTCCTGGTTTACAGGCTCCTTTTTCATTCTGTTGTTTGTTTCCCTAAATACAGAAGCTTTTAGGGTTACATATCCACAAGTATTGCTAGGGAATGTGGCAATTCTTTATTTACCCTTGAGGAATTCTTTTCCAAAGTGGCTGCACCATTATAAGGTTTACTAAAGTGTAAATCTGTTTGGTGAATTTTGTTTGTTTTGCTAAAGAATAAAGTTAAATCAAAATATTCTAAGCTTAATGACTGTCAAATCTGTACAATGGTCAACCTCCCAAATCTCTCTGAGTGAGACCCTTTCATTTCCCCTTGTTATTTTCAAGAAAGGCCTAACTTGATAACCCTGAGTAGTCTGGGACTCACTGTTAGATCAGGCTTTACTATAACATCCAGAATCCACCTGCTGTGCTTCCCAGGTGCTGGGGTTAAAGTCCTGGGTCAAAATTTAATTAATTGATTCTATAACCTTGAATTTCAAGTACAAAACAAGCAAACATTGAAAAAACCACAAACAAAACAGCAAAAATAAAATAATTTTTGCTAAAAAGACGAACTAAACAAGAAGATAATTTATGGCACAGATCTTTGTTGTTGTTCCATCAGGAACCATTTTCATCATCTTTAGGAGTCTGCTGAATTCCCAAAAAAATATCTTGACACTAGAATATTAATTTCTTTCCAATTCAAAAGTCATTGTCTGAGATCCACATAGACTGTTTTTTTATTCATGTTAAACTTTTCTGTAATTAGAGTTAGTCACTTCTAATAAATACATCTAATTTTCAAATTGCTTCAGACTTGAAAATAGAAAATGAGAAAGGCATAGTTTATGGAGGTTTACATTTATAATTACTATGAGAAATTAAATAATAAGTTAGTGAAATTATGTTTTTCTCTCAATATTGAGTCTGCAATAATCTAATAAAAAACAGTCATTTTGTCTGTTTACTTAGTGGAGTTGGAGATTAAACACTGGGTCTTACCTACCCTAGGTAAGTGCATTTAAGACAAAGATATACTCCATGAAAGTATCCCAAACACAGTGAATATATCCCTTTGTAGAGCATAAGCTTCCAAGGCAGTTTTATTTGCAACTCTGGCTCTGTGGTCTCTAAACTGGGTGACTTGAGATAGCCAAGCATCTTTAATCTAATGCCTTCATTGGTAAGATTGGGCCAATATGAGTAATGGACTCATAGAGAAGTTTTTCAGTAATTAGAAAGAGTGTAGTCAAAGATCATGCCTACTATCTAGAAGACATAATACTCTATAGGTGCCAATTATTACCACTACTGGCACAAAGAGTGATGAATTTCCTCTAAAAAATAGTTTCCTTTGAAATGGTTGTTTCAATAGTTAATTCCAAACTCTGGAACTTTATCAAAACACACACACACACACACACACACACACACACACACACACAAAGAACTAGTCAATAAGAAAAATACCTTTTTTTGTTACAGCAGGTATATAGTAACTGTTCAACATATCAATTACTTTATACCTAGTTGAGTCTTTTCTAGACTGCTTCTCTGTTAAATCTTAGATAAATTTGACTATAACTGTGTAAGAAAGACATCACCCATCTGTTTTCATAAAATATTGTTTGCCTAAAAATATTTTAAGATGACATCTCTGCATTAAAACAGAAAGAGTGAGTAAGGGGAGGTGGGAAGATAACATAAGAAAATGAGATGGTTGATCTGGGGAGGAACAGAGAGGGAGAACAATGAAAAAGATATCTTGATAGAAGGAGCCATTGTGCAGTTAGAGAGAAACCTGGTGCTGCAGAAATACCCAAGAACCCACAAGGATGACCCCAACTAAGACTCTAAACAACAGTGGAAAGGATGCATAAACTGACCTTCCCCTATAATCAAATTGATGACCACCCTAACTGTCATTACAGAACCTTCATCTAGTAATTTATGGAACCAGATGCAGAGATCGACAGCTAAGCACTGTGTCTAGCTCCCAGTCTAGCCAAAGAGAAGGAGGAAAGATTATATGAGCAAAGGGGTCAAAGTCATGATGAGCAAACCAACAGAAACAGCTGATATGCCCTATTAGATGCTCACTGACTCTAAATTGACAGCTGGGGAACCTCCATGGGATTGAACTAGGCCCTCTGAATATGGACGGCAGCTGTATGGTGTGGGACATTTTATGGAGCCTCTGGCAGTGGGACCAGAATTTATTCCTAGTATATGAATTGGCTTCTTGGAGGCCATTCTCTACAGAGGAATACATTGCTCACCTGTGATACTAAGGTGGGGGGGTGGTCCTACATAACTATAACAGACTGCATTAACTCACCATGAGAGTCTTTACCCCCTCTGAAGAATGGATGGGAGATGTGGTAGGAGGAACCAGGAGGATGACTGGGAGGCAGGGGAGGGAGGGAGAACAGTGGTGGGCATGTTAAAAATACTTTTAAATAAAAAAAAAACATTAAAAACAGAAATTTAAATGATCCCATAATATTTAAGCATTGAGATGTCTATTAACCACTAAATACATTAATTGGGGACTAAAATCCATAATTAGGCTATGGATCATATATAAATTGTAATAGTTCTTGGATAGGTGATGTGGGATGTCTTTCTGCATGCTATGAGTTACCATTGAATAACAAAGGAATTGTTTTGGCCTATGGCAAAGCAGATTAGAGGCAGGCAAAAAATCCAAGCATAGATAAAGGAGGAAGTGCGTCAGAGTGAGGCTGCAGTTGAGAAGGGAAGATGTAATGGTTCACATGCAAAGCCACTAGCAATACACACATTAATAGAAATGGGCTGAGTTAAGTTATAAAAGATAGTTGGTAGTGAGCCCAAGCCATAAGCCAAAGAGTTTGTAATCAATATAAGTTTTCATGTGATTATTTGAGGTTAAGTGACTGCCAGACTACAAATACGGACCTCGGCTGGACAGGCCAGAAACTTCTGACTATAAATGGTGTTTCTATGGGACATGTACACTCATGTAAATCCTGAGAAAGATTTAAAAATGTTCTAGAACAGAGTAAAAAAAACCAGCTTCCAAGTTGTACCTCTCAAGTGGGCCATGGTACAGAATGGTATTCAAGTTCAGGCTACATTCAGCAAACCCTTCATTTAGTAATTCAAGCTTGAATACCATTCTGTTCCAGAGGAATGTGACCTCTGGAACTTCACCAGCAGAAGCTGAGATGGTCTTTCAGATTCATGCTCCATACAGGAAACTTCTAGACATTCTTCAGGTCATAGTAAAAGCTGGCTAATGAACTATGCCAGAATGGGTAGATCAGTCCTTCAAATTTCCTGTTTCACTGAAAAGTATGCCAGAGTCTCTAGGCCTGTAGCCTGAAGATGGATGCCCCAACATTACAAATACACTTGTGTGACTGTTTACCCAGATATCTCTGTCTTTTTCAGAATTTGGAAATTGCTTGCAATGTACTTTCTGTTTACTCAGGTAAACTGTGGTCATTGATGGAGTTGAAGATGAGATAGTTTATAAGTAAAGTTTTTCTTTTTTTATAATAATGTAAATTAGATATGAAAAATGGACTCACAAGAATTAGGTAGATGATAAAATAATTTCTATAATTTTGCTACATACACATAGATTAAACATTGTAACTGTAATTCTTGCTTGATAGCTGTTTTGTTATATGTAGTTTTGCTATGTTAAAATTGAAACCTTTCTTTTTCATTAGACATAAAAAGAAAGTGATGTGGGATGTCTTTTTATAAGCTGTGAATTACCATTGGATAATAAAAGAACTATTTTAGCACATGGCAAACCAGCTTAGAGGTAGGTAGAAATTTCAAGCATAGATAAAGAGGAAAGAGAGAGAGAAATCAGATGGAGATAACTGCAGGCAGTTGCCAAAAAAGTAAGATGTAATGGGACACAGGTAAACCACAAACTATGTGCCAATACACAGATTAATGAAAATGTGTTGATTTAATTTGAAAACGCTAGCAAGTAATAAGCCCGACCCATAGACAAATAGTTTTTAATTAATATAAGCCTTTGTGTGAATATTGAGACTAAGCAGTTGTGGGCAGTCTGGACCTCAGGGCTAGGCCAGGCCAGAAACTCAGAATACAGGTATCCATAGGTTCCACATCAAAGATTTAATTAATTGTGGATTATATATTATAGGAGGGAAAGTGAATATGTATTAAATAAACACAGACTTATCATCTTGTAATTACACTCTTGACTCTACATTATGACAGCTCTTTATTTAAAATGTTCATGTATTAAGTATTATATGTATTTGAGAGATGATGCTAAGTATGCAGGAGGATGTATATAGATCAGAGACAAGTAATTCACCATGTGGTATGAACTTACATGAGATTTGGTATACACAGGAGCCTATGAATTTAATATTTCCCATATACTGAGAGAAAAGTAGATTCATTTTTAGGACTGATGACCAGAACATTAAAGTAATTATTATCTTCTTTGTTAAAAACATAAAGAAAAGTAGTTTTCTAAATTAGTTTTACTGTGTAATTTAATCAAGAGTAATCACTAGCGCTCTCAGTCAGCCTCAGGAAGAGCATGTTCAAATAATGCATCTTAAAGATGCCATCACTGGTGTGTAGAAAATTAGCTGTTTGACAGATGATTATTTATTATTCCTGAATAAAAAGTTACTGAAACAGTAACAGTTCAAGCGCTTTATCTTTTCAGATATCCACCATGGAAAAGATGTTATAACAGAAGTTTAAAGCCAGAGAATACTAAATAATTTTGCAGAAGTCTGACATACTATTCCTAGCATTAGTGAATCACCTGGAACACCTTTACAATGTGGCAAACACTTTATATATGAATAATTTTTTTATCCTTGGTAGATTTTTAGCCTTTGATTAGGTTGTGATAACATTATTATCCCTTTGAAATGTTAGTACTTAAACAATAAGCACTTAGGTGACTGAAACAGATGTTTTCAAAATATTAAAAACTAAATTTGTACAGATGGGGGTTCTTTCAGAATGTAAATAAATTTATAATATTAAACCTGCAAGCTAACAAGATAAATAATGGCTCTGCTCTTTAGACTGTTGGGGATTTCAGGAGAAAAGGGGCATCCTTAATTTTCTGACTTATTCCCCAAAAGAAGGTTCTAAAGATAGAATACTAGGAGTAAAGTTTATATTTGTTT
The DNA here is from genome assembly GCA_004025045.1 of Sigmodon hispidus. Lineage (NCBI taxonomy): Eukaryota > Metazoa > Chordata > Mammalia > Rodentia > Cricetidae > Sigmodon > Sigmodon hispidus. Next base: position 29,453 of record PVIH01018827.1, read on the forward strand.
TTGTGTAGTTTTTACCTCACATGGGAAGTCTCATAAATGCAGGCACAAAGAAGTTTTGTGAACCTATGTGGTAAGTAAGGAGAGAACTGTTGTGCAGAAGTATGACCGTACAGCAGGTGGCATCTAATAGCAATGAACTGGAGGATTCAGCAAGACCTAGTTGTATACATTCTTCTGTCCCTTGACTTTCAGATATATGAGCCTTCTTTCCATCTGCACATAAGAGCTTTGCCTGCCTTACAAAAGTATTATCATCTATTCCAAGAAAGAGTTAGTAAAAGATACGTTTTATGGCCTGCTCCAAGAAGAATTGATTATGCGTTCACTCAATTTCCTTCAATTTAATAAGCTAACAGTAGCCAAGTAACCTATTTGAAGACAATGATTTTGGAACATCAGAGAAAAATTATGAAAACCTAAAATAAATAGACATTAAAATTGATATTTGTTGTTTTGATTCCATTAATTTGTTACATGTATGAGTATAAATGCTATAAGGCATGAACAAGGAGAATGGGACAACTCAATCAATATTGTTATTGTAGATATTTTCTGCTATATTTTAAGAAGATGACATAAGACTCAGGATGGACTTCCCATTTCCTGTGCATTGTGGATAAAGAGGCACAAATTAAAGAGATGTTGAACATGAATATTTCATCTACTGACTGAATCTGTCATTGCAACAAAGAAAATTAACTCTCTGTGATTATTTCATATAAAATACCTAAGTAAGTTTTAACTATGTCAATCCATATCTGTCATAATTGGTGACACAACAGAAATGTGATATGTACTATAGGAATGTGTATGTATATCACCAAAGCTATTTATTCTTTTAAATTGTGTTTGAAATAGCATTTACGAAATTATGAACTTTTCCAATTTTAAAGTAACTTAATTGTTGAGTTAAAATTTAAAAATAAATGTTGGAAACTTTTTATTATAATGTTGACACTTCTAACAGTATATTCTTCAAGCTCTTTACATTGATAACATCACTTTTAAAGTTATAATTGCTATTCACAGAGGCTATAAATATGTAAAGATATGAATAAGAAAATCTTTTGCTCGATATTGACAAACAACTTTAGAATCACCTGTACTGGTAAAATTGTACTAATACTTAAAAAATAATTTGTATGTTAATTTACATGAAGTCAAAATTTATTTAAACATACTGCTTTGTTTCAAATAACACATTATAAGACTTATTGTTTCAATTTTATACAATAAAAATAAACAAAATACAAACTTATTAATAGTTTGCTACTTCAAGCAAATTTATTATTTATCATTTGAATTTCTAAGAAGAACATATACCTTTAATATGAGCTATATATAAGAGATATGATATATAGAAAGGGGAGATCATATATTCAACTGCCATTATTAACAAAAAACTTTATAATTGATATCCAAGTTGAAACACTGCAGTGAGTGAAATTGAAATTATACTGGAACCATATGTATCAAACTTGGTGTTTTCCAGACAAACTGCATCCTATGTACAATATAAAGAGAACTTGTCAGCATGCTAAGCATGAGGATTTCTCAAGAAATACTAATAATTGTTGTTCATCAGCATCATGGCAAGCTTTATCAAATGAAATGAGTAAACCAGTTCTCGGAAATAGGCTACAGAAAGTCATAGTGTCTCAACCAGTTGCCCTCCCAATCACTCAGTTGGCTTGCTTTCCTTAGGTCTCCCTTTTGTTTCTCATCTCCATGATGGTGGCACAGGCCTCTCACACATAGCAAGACTGTTGAAACAGGCATTCCCAGGAAACACTTGGAAAAATCTTGAATATTTTCTCACAGTGTTAGTGGATTATGCGCACTGTAAGAAGTGTCCAATACAAGAGAAGAATAATTGAGCTGGCTACTTGTTCCAGGGTTTTCATTCCACATAGAAGGGAGAGAATGGCAGAGGGCAGAAAAGAGCAGCTCAGAGTATGGCAGTCTGGACGCAAAGAGAGGTTAGGGGCATACTCCTCCTTCCTTGCTCACAGGCCTTCAGTTTATTGAATTAAACCTCTGAGAATCAGAGCAAGTCTTTTAGACTGAGTTGATCCTCTCTGAAAACATCTTTATAGAATGGAGGTTTTTAGATTGATTTTTAATATAATATTTTTTCACATATATGTTTGTACGCTTGTTTAAATATATGCCATTTTTCTAAGGATATGCACTGAAGCCAGAAGCCAGTGTCTAACCCCTTGGTACTAGAGTTCTAACCAGTTAAGAGCTACATGAAATGGCTGCTGAGACCTGAACTTAGGTCCGCTGGAACATCAACAAGTGTTTCTAATATCAAGCCATCTCTCCAGCCATGGAATATCATTTTTAAAGAGGTACTTTAACAGTATTTACCTTTATGCATCCTGCAGGACAGTTAAGACAGCCAAGGTTAACCGCTACACTTGTGCACAAAATATTTTTTGGTGTAAATAACACTGATTGTGAATCTCTTTGTTTGAAATTCTGAATAACTTGGTCCACTACTTACAATATGGTGGAAACGGTCATATTTACATATTTTAACTTAGTCAATCCTCAAGGCATTCTTATGACTTTTATCTTATAATTACACCTTACTTATTGAATTTCAGAGGAGATGCCAAACTTGTGCTAAGACCTACCTAACCAGCATGGAAACCAGGATTAAGATCCAGAAGTATGTCTTTGAATCCCATGAGCATAGCCAATGCTCTATATTATATTTGGAATAAAAACCAGTTTAAACTTGTAATTGACATCTATTTATTAATAATCCTTATCATCAGTCCAAATGAAATATAAGTAGAGTGGTATTAATCTCTTATATAGCTAAGGATGCTTTCTTTGTAGTTAATTACCTCCCCAAAGAAAATGTATGCCTAAAAAATGAAGGAATATAAAATTGCTTGAAGGGTATGTTATCCTACTACAAGATAAATATGTACTGATGTTCTTGGAGAAAGGCAGAGGTCCATATTTTAAGGGTCAGAGAAAAAATATCTTTTTAAACTCCAAACCCCACAGGAAATCCATAACTCTTTATCCAATGGAGCAATCAGTTGAGTGGTCCAAGTATCTATCACTCTGAATATACCTCCCTAAACACCAAATGAAGATGATTAGTTAGTCAAGATCTTCAGTCATCAAAGCTCTCTAAAGTTGTTCTTCATAGAGGTGTGTCCATATTTTCAAAATATATGCAATTGTTAGTGTAATGTCAGATATTGCAAAAGTGTGAAGAAGCCTCTTATTTCTTTCTTCTATATGAAGCCAAATTGCATTCTATCAGAATATTCTAAGTACATTTCACAACTAGGCAGTTTTCATGTGTCTGCTAAAAATTAGCCAGAATAGTTTTTGTTTTTCTTTTATTAAAAACAGGGGTTTTTTTTTCATATCATTTATTCTAGCTCTAGATTCTACTCCCTCTAGTGCTCCCAATTCCTCCCCACCTCCCTTCCCATTTTGATCCACTTTCTTTCTTTTCTCATAGAAAATAAGCAGACATCTAGGGGTTGATGATAAAATACAATTATAGAATAATATAACAGATAAAACAAAACACATTATAATCAAACAAAATAAACAAACATAAGGAAATGAGGCAAAAAAAAGCACTAGACACAAATATTGATGCAGAGACACTCTCAGTAATCCCATAAAAATCCAAAACTAGAGGCCATAGTGCATATGTAAAGGACTTGGAAACTAAAATAAAATAATTTTTTAAAAAATAAAATGTTAAAATAAAGAAAAATAATAAATAAAAAATCGCTTTGAAACATTTTGAGACACGGAATCTCCAAAGTCGGCATTTTTGTTGGCTATCTATTGCTAGGCGCTAGGTCTATCCTTAAGAGAGGCTTGTTTCCCCAGTAAGACTCTTGTGGAGAAAATTAGCTTTTGTACATAGTTATCAATTGCAGAAATACTGGGTTAGGGATTGGGGTATATGCCTACTTCTCTTTTCAGCTCTAGGAGCCCACCTAATACAAACCCATGCAGGCCCTGTGCATCCTGCCTTTACTCTGAGTTCATATGTACAACAGTCCTGTTTTGGTTAAAAGGTCTTATTCCTTTGGTGTCTCCAATTCCCTCATGTTCTTACATGCTCTGCCTCATCTTCTGTAGAATTCTTTGTGCTATGAAGGGAAGACTTTGATGGAGATGTCTCATTTTGGGCTGAATGTTCTGTGGTCTCTCACTCAGTGTAAAACTTATGATCATCAGTCTCTGTATTTGGTATCATCTGTTGCAGGAATAGTATTATTGCTTTTGATCAGAATTGCTGAGAATCATTCCTAATTATGTTTGTTCCTTTCCTGTCTTGAACAAGCGTTTCACTTGCTTCTGGAAATTTCTGAGGAAGGCCTAAGAGGCAGTAAACATAGAATAGAAACTAGATTCAGCTAGTTGCCAGCTGCTGGTAGCAAAGGCTTTACCAGAGGCCATAAGAATATACATCAGATGACAACTGATATTCATTAAGTCAGCCCACCTGATGAATAACTCTCTGATGAAGAAATCACATGAAGCAAGGCTTACAAGGCCACAGCTACTATGAATTCTGGTTGCTTCTGTCTGTAATTTTCATGTGTGCTACCACAATTCTCCCTTAAAATAGCTGTGGAATCTCCCCATTACAGTGCATTTTCATGTCATGTGTACATGTAATCTCATGATTACATTTCAGTCTTAGGAGCATTTATCTATGGACAGTCTAAAGATGCCCCTGCTGTCCTTTTCTACATGGTAAAGATTTGTCATTCAAATTGGTTTAATAAAATGCTGATTGGCCAGTAGCTAGGCAGGAAGTATAGGTAATGTGACCAAACTAAGGATGATGGGAAGAGGAAAGGCAGAATCAGGATTCATAAGCCAGATACAGAGGAAGCAAGATGAGAATGCTGGACTGAGAAAAGGCACCAAGCTACATGGCTAAACATAGATAAAATTATGGATTCATTTAAACTTAAGACCTATTTAGTAATAATCATGAGTGACTGGCTTATTATATATATGTATATATATTTAAGGAATATTGAGCCTTTGAGTCAATTATTTGGTAAGTGGCTGCTGGGTATTTGGGAGTTGCTGGCAGGACACAATCTCTGATTATATGACTCCTTAATTAAAGTGTATAAATTTGTTATATAGAAAATATACTAAGATATGCTTTGTAATCAGATGCATTGTTCCACAAGGATTATAAGACATGTAGGCCCTATTTTATATCATTGATTCAGGCTAACAGGAAAATGGTGATGTCTCCTCCCTAGTTCTTGATAGCTATATACAATTAGCTGATGTAAAAACCTTAGGAAAAAAATTCAAAATAGATTAAATGCCTCTACAAATAAATTCATAAGATAAATCCTCAAAGAGAATACACAGTAAAATTTACCAGATGTCTAATTATAGAACCAAGGTCAGGTACAACGCAAATTTGGTGCCAGTCCTTCACTTGGTAAAGTCTGATTTATAAAAACCTAAGTCCCTGCACAAATTCCTTAGCAGCTTATTACCATGGTTACTCACTCCCCTCAAATGTAACTTCTTAGGTTGTTTTCCTTTAGATGAATACAGGGGAGGTAGAACAGAAGGGAAGAGAGAAGCATTAGAGAAATAAAGACAACCATCATCAGTACATATGTGACTCCTATTATTTCAGACAAGTAAGAATTTTCCATAGGTCCTGATACTCTGAAGATATTATTTATTACCCTGGAGACTCCTGACAGGTGGCCCCATAGACTAAATAATTTGTTGTATCATCTAACTTAATAGAGGCTGTGGAGGAAAACAACTGACTTGTATGCCCTGGTTTCCTGAACAGAAGAGAATGTTGAAGTTGGACGTATTTATTGTTAATGTTGGTTCAAAACATAAGTAGCTCAATTCACATACACATACTTTTCAAATGACAAGGCTTTGTCCAAGTGTATTCCCATATTAAGAGGAAACTTAGTGAACTGCAGAGGTCACATCCTGAGGCATATCCTGGAAGTGGTTGACAATTTTCTGTTTTTGCTTCAGCTTCCTATTTTCGTACTGTATTTGACTGAGAGGTGAATGAATTTGAGTAATGCTAATATTATCATTTCTCTTGCCTCATCTTGTCTCACTGAGTTGTAAAAAGCTGGTTGCTGTACATATTCTGTTAAATAATAAAAACAATTACTTCCAGAGTTTGTGCCATAGACAATTAGTCTTTGTTTATTGAAGTTTTTTATTATTAATAGTTATACCAGGAATTTGTGTTCCAACTTGATGCATCTTTATTCAAACCACAGCAAAATTCATAAAATCTGGGTAAATGTGGAGGCATTTCTGTGAGATTTTGCAGAAAATGTTTGTCATAATCAATTGACCAAAAGGAAAAAAAAATCAAAATTAAAGCTTGTACTAATAAAAAGCAGCTTAGCGACAAGAGAAATATTTGTAATACAATACAGTTGCAGACAAAAAAAAGGAATGTAAGCTATTTGTTGCATAAAATGTTTCTTTTTAATAACTTTATTTTGAAATAATCCCAAAATTAAAGAAAAGTTGGAAAAATCATTCAGAAAATTACTACAATCATTTTGGTCATATTTAAAAATTCTTATAATCTTTCTACATAATAATTTTTCACTCCCTCTGTAACTAATTATATGTACATAGAAAAACATTTACATTTTAAGTTTAAAGTCATTTCCAAATAAGTTGTGTATATTATGCTGTTTAAAGCCTGTGGATTTTCCAAGAAGCACATTCTCTTATGCAACAATAATGATCAGCCTTAGCAAATTAAATGCTGGTTTGTAGTACTATCTAATATGTCGTTTGCATTCAAATCTTAGGAAAGGTCTTACATAATCATTTACATTTCTTTTCTTTTTTTTTTTTTTTTTTAAACTTTATTATTTTTATTTATTTATTTGCCTTGGTGTTTGCCTGGAACTGGAACTACAGACAGTTGTTAGCTGCCATGTGGGTGCTGGGAATCGAACCCGGGTCCTCTGGAAGAGTAGACGGCGCTCTTAACCGCTGAGCCATCTCTCCAGCCCCTACATTTCTTTTCTGTCAGTCTTTTTCCCTCTCTGTAATCAGTATCAATGTAGAAACACACACTGAGTGCACTGTAAGTATCTTATGTTTCCTCCAGCTGAAAAGTTCATTTGTTATCATTCATTGCATAGTTCACATTTTCAACTATTGAAAATATAATTTGTAGTATTTAGTAACTCTCAGGCAAAAAAGTAGAAAATTAAGCCAAATATTCACCTTAAATTTTTTTCTTGGTAAATACAATCTACCCATTGTTCTTTTTATTTTACCAGTTTTTTTTTTTTTTACAGTTATTCTGGTTGGGTCTTTGAACAAGATATTAATACTTTGTGCTTAGATATGTATTTGTGTATGTGGCATGTATGTTTGTTTGGCTGTACATATGTGCATGTGGATGTATTGTGAAAATGTGTGCATGTGCTGGAAGTCAAAGTTAGGTGTCTCACACACACATTTCATCATAATTTTTGGAACAGAGTTTCTTGGCAAACCTGGGGTGCTGTGGAATAATTCTTCTGTACATTATGAAAATGTTTTGCACTCGTTATTAAAAAGCTGGCTGACTCAACTGAAGAATGGATTAACAAACTGTGGTACATCTACACAATGGAATACTACGCAGCAGTAAGAAAAAATGATATCCTAAAATTCACAGGCAAATGGATGGATTTGGAGAATATCCTCCTGAGCGAAGTCTCACAAACTCAGAGAGATAAGCAGGGGATGTACTCACTCACTAATGGTCTCTAAACAAACAAAC
>PVIH01018828.1:0-37261 GCA_004025045.1 Sigmodon hispidus
GTCAGAGCTGGGCACGGTAGTACAAGCTAGTCATCTCAGGTACTTAGAAGGCTGAAGCAGTAGGGTGAAGAGTTCAAGACCAGCCTGCATGCACTACAGCTTAGCCATTCTCAAAATAAAAAAGGGCTGATGACCAGGTGGTTGGTGGCACAGCACGCCTTTGATCCTAGAACTCAAGTGGCAGAAGCAGGCAGATCTTTGAGTTCAAGGCCAGCCTGGTCTACAGAGCAAGTTCCAGGACAGCCAAGGCTACACAGAGCAATCCTGCCAGCCCCGCCCCCAAAATGGTCTGGGGTTATAGCTCATTGGTGGGGAGAACATGTTGCCTGCCAGGTGTGAGGTCTCGAGTTTAGTGCCCAGTGAAATAAAAAGATGATTCTCCCCTATCTGTACAGCAACCCAACTTACCGTGAGAGACTTTCTCTTGTAGTAGGAGGACCACGGTTGGGGCTCCAGGACCAGAATGCCCCCAGGGCGCAGATGCCGGTAGATCCGGCGGAACATGCGTTTCAGCCCCTCATCACCCCAGTTCAGGTGCACCCACTTGGTGAGGCTGAGGCAGAGCACCACATCATACTCAGCTCTTTGGGCATCTACCAGCTCGTCTCGGTCCAAGACATAGTTACCCTGAGGGCCAGAGAAGGGGAAAGAAGTCAAAATGAGGGATGAGCCATGCCACTGGCCCCACAACCACCTGCAGACTACATACACCCTCACTTGGGCCGGCCCGTGGCCGCCTTCTCTGAGGATCTATCCCGATAGTGCCTTCTTTCAGTCTCATGTTCTCTCTTCTCCCTTTCCTGCCTCTGCTTCCTCCTGGTGCTAAACCAAACAAACCTAAAAGGGAGCCTGTGCAGATTTAAATTTAACTAATTATCTGAGCGAGAACTACAGAACACTGGGATGCTCCCAAGACCCCAGCCCAGGGGACCTCATGTACAGAGTGGCTCTAATGAGGCTCTCTCTTCCCATTAGGGGCTCGTAACATTTCAGGTCTATTCTCTTTCTCAACCACACAAGAAACCTTAGGAAACCTCTAGAAGGTAAATTCATCACCACTCCCTGGGAAGACATTTTCTCAGGCTAAGCCACATTCTGAGGGTAAACATTCCTCTGGATGGCCTACCAACTGCTCAATGGAGGAAGCTGGGGGAGACAGGGACCTATGTGCTATCTACTAGGCTGGTTCCCTTCTCTCTTCACAGCCTCTCCTGTACCCAGAGTCAGCCTGGAAAAGCCAGAAAGCCAAGCCTACTGGGTTCCTGACCAGTAACTTCAACAGTCTGTGCTGTATCTAGGGAAACAAAAAGCAGCTGATGCAAACAAGGTCCCTATCAAAGGCCCCAAACTACACATATTAGAGCACCATGTCCCCTCCCCAAGACACCCAACCTCATGCTCCGTCAGGAGATTTGAGGACAAGGTTCCATCTGGACAGAGCAGTAGAGGTTCCCCTCAAGGGAGGTTGGATCGTTTGGATTATACTTCCCATGGGAAGCAGGGCAAGTCAGCTTGGGGATGAGATCCTTGTAGTCATGAAAAAAGAGCAGATTTTAAGAGCCTGAAGGTAGAGATCCCACTTTTCCAGGTACAGGAGAGACAATACACCCAGCAGATTCTTTGGCCAATCCGGACTGTTCTCTCCAGATGTTCTCACAGGGAACAACAGATGCAGGGTGTACCCCTAGGTCATGACCCCCCCCAACATTCTTATTTAATGGCATCTTCACACTTGGACCCTATTCCAAGAGCCTCTGGACTCTTACCGTGACGAAGACGACGTTGTTGGGGAAGACAGATGTGTCCGCTCCATCCAAGGGCACTTGGGGTGCAGCGATGGGACCCCGGGTAGCTGTCAGTGAGGCGGGGAAGCAGCTCCTTTTTCGGACAGTGGTAGTCCCTTCCTCCCCCTCTGTCCCTGGGTCACCCCCAGAAGTCTGGGCTTGGAGACGAAGCTCCTCAGACAGGTAGTGTCGGATATTTTGGCGGGCAGAGTGGATAAGGTGTGGATCAATGTCCAGCCCCACCATTCGGGCTGGGCCCCACTTGCAGGCTATACTTAGGGTCAGATGGCCAACATTGCAGCCCAGATCTAGGATGTCCCGGCCTTGAAACCACTCTGGCTTCAACACCCTAAGGCGCGCGTCCTCGCAGGAAGGATTGCGATAGCCGTAGTACTTGCAGTAATTCCCATACTGGAACTTTAGCTGTTGCTTTTTGAAGCTAGTTGTGGGCAGCGGGTGGTGGTGCCGGCCTCCCCCACTCCCTCTGCCCTTTTCCTTGGAACCCTGGCTTCCACCCCTTGCCCCCGCCTCCGACTTGCTGGAAGTCCTGCGTCGTTTGCGATGTCGAGAGGAGGAAGATGAGGGTGCAGAGGTAACTGAGGCAGCTGGAGGGGCAGCAAGGGAGCCTGAGGAACCCTGCAGGGCAGATGGAAGGGGAGAGACAACTTCATCCCTGCAGTTGATGGCTGTGTTGAGTTCATAGGGTTGAGGGGCGTCGCGGTTCTGGCCCCTGTGCTGCTGCTGCTGCTGCGTGGCACTGTCCCCGTGGAGTGAGGGCGTGAGAGGGTCAGCGGGTAGCACGGCGTGGCTATCGTTCCCTCCAGAGGCCTGCTGCTGCTGCTGCTGCTGGTGGTGCGGTCCCCGGTGTCTATGGCGCTTTCGACCAATCTTGAGTGGTGAGGCAAGAACTACATGGGCCTCATCAGTGCAAGTGTTGAGACTGAGCGGGTCAGTGATATCTTTGGGGATCAGGATCTCCACTGGGTCTCGTCCCTTGGCCGGAAGTGGGGATGACTTTGGGGTCTCCGCATTGAGGGCACGACTCACTTCCTCATCCAGGAGGCTGTTCAGGTTCAGGGGATCAAATATATTGCCCCCCAGAAGGAAATTGGAGGGTAACACCGAGTCGCAGTCCGAATTCACTCGCCGGCGCCTCTTGAAGGCCGGATGTTTGAAGCCTCCACCGCTCCCTCCCCCTACGTTACAACTATTTCTTCTTTTGCCACCGCCACCCCCGGGGGGTCGGTGCGGCTGGTAGCCATTGCGAGGTCGAGGAGGGGCAGGGGGACCCAGGTCCGTCCCGCCCCCTCCCCGTCGCTCCTCCCCCACGTCCGCAGGAGCAGCGGCTCGCCCGTGGGCTTCCCCATGCGCCTGTGCCTGGGGGCCGCCCCCTCCGCTGGCTACAGCCCCGGCCCCGGCCGAGTGCGCGCGTGGGCCCGGCCCGCGTTCCGTCCCGTCGCCCAGCTCCCCGGACGCAACCTCCCGGGGCGATCGCACCTCGGGGCCGCCGCCCCCTCCGCCCGACTCATCTTTGAGCGGCGGCGGTGGGGCAGGCACCAGAAAGGGCTCCTTCTCCGCCGCCATCTCGATCATCTCTCCTGTCCCCGTTTAATTTCCCCTTTTCCCAAGCGGAGAGGAGGAGATCAAGTGGGGGGGGGGAGAGCCGGGGCGCCCCCCCTCCTCCCCGCTCTGCAACCCTCCCTCCCCTTCCCCGAGTGCGCGCGCAGCCCGGCCTCGCGCCTCCCCCTCCCTCCCCCTCCCTCCCCGCGACACGCCAAAGCGCGCCCCACTCGCCCCCGCAAGACCAAAACAAGATGCCCGCGAGACCCGGACAGGCTGAGGATCCGACTGCGCGTGCGCCGCCGCCGCCTCCGCCGCCGCCGCCGCCGCCGCCGCCACTACCACCGCTCAGCCGCGAGCGCGCACGGCGGGGCGCGCGTTCCGCTCGCCCGGGCCCCGCGCATGCGCACACCGCCGCCACCGGGGCTGCGCGCGCATCGGGGAGTGAGCAGCAACTTAACGGCTCCGAGAGTTTAAATACAGGCCCCCTCCTCTCCCTGATGGCTTCACCCTGCCCCCCTCCTCCTCCTCTTCCTCCTCCCAGCCCGAGACGCCCACCGCCTCACACGGACACCCGACTTCCCTTGGCTGCTAAGTCCGAGCCCTACTGATCTCCTGTGTCTCTGCCGTGCGATCCCACCCACCGGAGGCGGGGAACGGGAGCTGGTGTGGAAAGGTATCCTTGACACCCGACCCTTGCTCCTGAAGACTGAAGCTCCGCCGTCTCCGCCCGGCTCTAAACCCAACAACCTCCCTGCCCCGCCTCCTTCCTCCCCCATCCCCGCCCCTCCGGGACGGCGCCTGCGCACAATCCCTTTGGACTTGCGCGGGTAGAGGGAGCGACACGTGCTGGAGGTGATGCCCCGCCCCTAGGGCTGAAGGGGCGGGGAGTTTGACGTCGCTTCCTTATGTTAGATACACGCAGCGTGCGTCAGCACGATTCCTGGGGGTGGGCGGGGCGTGCACTTCCCAGCGAAAGGGGCGGGCTCATGAATTATTCATGAGCGAGCTCGCCTTTCCTCTTCCTTTCGGGAGCCGGCGGGGAAAATGATGAAGTAGGCGCAGGAATCAAGCACACTGTCTCAAAAGCACATCAATAGTCATTTAAAATAGTTTTTAAAATATTAGACTGAGGATAATTAAAAAGCACTAAAGCATCGGACGTTGTCCAAGTTCCTCTTCCCCCAACTGCGGAACACCTAGAGAACCACGCCTTCCACCTACACCTACGCCTGCGCATCAGTCCCCAGCCTCAGGGTTGGCTTTGCAAACGCCATTGCCACCTGCTAGAGTTGTTGATCCTGCAGCACTCCAGCTTTGCTTCTTCACTTTACACACAAGGGAGTGTGGGCGGGAAACGGTAACCGGCCAATGGGAAGCAGCACTGATTCGTTGCCGATGGCTGGCAGGGTTTCCCTGCCTACAGACTGTCAGAGAAGAGCTCAAGATGGTCCCAAACAAATATAAAAGCGCGAGGGGAACGAGAAGGGTTTACTATGAAAACAGGAAAGCAGAGACACGATAACGAAGTGCCTCTGGCGCTCCGATGTCTATTGGAAAAAAAAAAACAAAAAAAACAAAAAACGGCACCCGCGAGGATTATGGGACTTGTAGTTTCACAGCGGTATAGTCCAGCTGCGCATGCCCAAAGCGGCTTTCAGCTGCGCATGCGCGTCATCTCTGAGTCGCCACCGCTCGGGGGCGGGGCTTGTCCGTGTCCTCGCGCCTTCTCTTGGTGGCGGGAAAAGTAGGTCGAGGTGTGCGGAATGGCTGCGACAGCGTAGGCTGCGCCTCATCTTTAGGTCCTCTTCGCCCCAGAAGGTAGTTGGCTTTTATCTAGCTGCAGACGGAGGTGTTAGGCGCGGTGAATCCTGGTACCTGTTGGCTGAGGAGAAATTTTCTCTTCCGAGCAACAGCAGCCGACACGTTCCCCTCAGAATCACTCGCAAGAAAGATAACCCAGTGTCTGTGGTGAGGAATGAGGCACAGTGAGGCTGAGCGGGGCTGAGGGCGAGGAGGCTGTCGTGGTGGAATTCTTTGACGCTCTGAGGGGAGGTGAGAGTCGTTTGACTGGGCGAGACCTCCGATTCTTTATGGCTGTGTCCCAGAGAGAACCGGTGAAGAAAGAGGACAAGCAGAGGACCCGTGACAGTTTTTATTCAAGGGTTTCTCTGTGGGACCGGCTATTATGGCACCGCATCTAGCTAGCGCGTCAGCCGCAAGGGGGCGCGCTCTGCAAAGGCATACGACCTCCCTGAGGTGGGCAGGGACACGAAGGGAAGCAAGTCAGAGAGTGATGTCAAGAGTAGTAGTGACGTCAGCTGTGGTGAAAAAAATGGTTTTGCTCACAAGTGACGACATCTTTGTGCCCCACCTCCCCCGTTTAACAGTCCTGGCTGGCCTGGAACCCTTTCTGTAGACCAGGCTGGCCTCGAACTCACAGAGATCCACCTGCCTCTGCCTCCCGAGTGCCGGTACTAAAGGTGTGCGCCACCACCACCTGGCTTTTTTTTCCCCTCCCTCCCCAGCCCTTCGCCCTGAAGTAATACAGTTTACCATGGATTTTATTTGTAACATTCTGTGGAAAGTTTAGTTTGGAACTAAAAGTAAGTCTGGTCAGGTTAGAGAGACTCCTAGGCTTTCTTGTTAAATGTTTAAAAGGTTTGCAGAGCATGTATGCATGCTCACAAAGGGAACTTAAAAAAAAAACATAATTAATCAAGTCATGAGAGTTTGTTAAGCATTAATATCAAAAGGCCATTAACTCCTTCTTAAAGGAAATGAAAAATTTAAAACTTCATTTATTTATTTATTTATTTATTTATTTATTTATTTATTTATTTGCCTTGGTGTTTGCCTGGAACTGGAACTACAGACAGTTGTGAGCTGCCATGTGGGTGCTGGGAATTGAACCCTGGTCCTCTGGAAGAGCAGTCACTGCTCTTAACCACTGAGCCATCTCTCCAGACCCAAAATATTTAAATGAATTTATTTTAAAGTTTTATTACCCTTATCTATTTATTTGTTGTGTGGTGGCATGTTTGTGTGTGCACATGTCATTGAGCATGTGGAGGCCAGAGGACAACTTGTTTCCCTACCACAACCTCCATGTGGGCTCTGGGATCCATCTCAGGTCCTTAGGCTTGGCAGCATGCACTCCTGTCCACTAAGCCATCTCCCTAGCATTAATTAATTAATTATTTTTCAGAAACAGGGTCTAGTCTGTATCCCTAAATTTATTTATTTATTTTCAGAGTCAGGGTCTTGTCTGTACCCCTGGATCTATCTATCTACTTATTTATTATTTTCAGAGTCAGAGTCTGTCTGTGTCCCTGGATTTATTTATTTATTTATTTATCTACTTATTTTCAGAGACAGAGTCTTGTTTGTATCCCTGGATTGATCTATCTATCTATTTATTTTCAGAGTCAGAGTCTTGTCTGTATCCCTGGATTTATGTATTTATTTATCTACTTATTTATTTTCAGAGTCAGGGTTTTGTTTGTATCCCTGGCTGTTTTCGAAGTCACTTGTAGCTCAGACTGGATTCAGTTGCAGCAGTTGAGTTCATCAGTCTCTCAAGTGCTGGGATTACAGCCATGAGCCACTGACTATCTTAAATGAGATTTTTAAGTACAGATTTTTCCTTTTTCTTTTTTTTTTGGCAGGGATTTTGTGTAGGTCTGAATCTAGAACTCACCCACCTGCCTCAATATCCCTATAGCTGTAATTCAGACATGATTCACTATCCTTAAAGGAGGTTAAAAATAGTTCTTTTTTAATGGCAAGATCTTGCTATTTGAACTCTAAGTCCTGCCTCAACCTCATGAATGCTGGTATTAAATAGAATCTGTGATTTTTAAAAATTCTTGGAATCTATGACTATAGAAAATACTGAAGGGTTTGCTTTTCTTTACAGAATGGAGAATCAATATAAAGAGGGACTAATTGCATATTCAGAAGGGAGACATCATATGGTGAATAATTAGTGCTTTTTGACAAATATTGGCAGCACTAAATTAAATTCACTGCATCAGGTCTATTTAAAACTTATTTATGGGGGCTGGAGAGATGGCTCAGTGGTTAAGAGCACCGTCTGCTCTTCCAGAGGACCCGGGTTCGATTCCCAGCACCCACATGGCAGCTAACAGCTGTCTGTAGCTGTAGTTCCAGGCAAACACCAAGGCAAATAAATAAATAAAGTTAAAAAAACTTATTTATAAGCATTTTTAAGTTATGAGTATATATTATTTACAATAATTGTTTCATTATAATCAATTAGCACATGCATATTTTTTATCATATTCACCCCAACTATCTTTTCTGATTCCTATTTTACCAGTGCTTCACCATTGAAAATGTTTCTCTCCTCAGCAACTAGTGCTGCCTTCAGATTTTCATAGAGGGGTGGGGTCTTATGAGTCCCTCTCCCTGCTTTTTTTGTGTGATTTTGTGTAGCCCATGCTGGCCTTGAATTTTTTATCCCGATTAGAGGTTTGTGCCATCATGCCTAACATACCAGATTAGGTCAAGATTGATTGATTTATTATGGATACTGTTCTGCCTGCATGTATGCCTGCAGGCCAGAAGAGGGCACCAGATCTCATAGATGATTGTGAGTCACCACGTGGTTGCTGGAAATTGAACTCAGGACCTCTGGAAGAGCAGCCCTTAACCTCTAAGCCATCTCTCCAACCTCCCAGATTTGGCCTCTTATACTCTTAAAATCTCTGGAGAAATTCAAGAAGTTTTATTATTTTATTTTAAAATAAGTATGTGAGCAAACCACATATGTATGGATGCCTGCAGAGCTGGAAAAGAGTGTCAGATTCCCGGGAGCTGGGGTTATAGGCAGTTGTGAGCCACCCAGCATGGATGTTGAGAACTGAACTTGGGTTCTCTGGAAGAGCAGCAAACACTTGCCCTTAATCTTTCCAGCCGGGATTGTCTATTTTTTTTTTTTTTTTTCCTGTTTCTTTCTCTGGCTCCTTTTCATATGAGAGAAAAAGAGAAATTAAAACCTCAAATGGAGACTGGGGAGATAACTCAGAAATAAATACCTACTGTGTAAGTAGGGGATCCCCAGCACCCACACAATAAACTGGACGTGGTGGTGTGAGTCTGTGACCTCAGCACTGGGAGGTGGAACAGTTGAATCCTGGGGGCTTGTTGACCAGCCAGTCTATCTGAAGTGCATGCTCCAGTGCCCTGCCTTAAAAATATAAAGTGGAAAATGATGAAAGACTTTATATCGTCAGCCTTCACACTCTGATTAAAGTGCTACTTGCTATTTTGCATATTTATTAACTAGTTTTTTTCTCTCAGTGGGCCAATTTTTTTTAACTGTTTGTTACTGTAGAAGAAGCAAATTCATCGCAAACAGGGTGCAGCAGCTTGATTTACCAGAGAGTAACTTTCTGGCTTTCTCTTATCTGTTTGTTAGGTTAGAATTTTTGAAAGTAAATTTCATCACATTCCAATTTTAGATTAAGGGGAGCTATTTACTATATATCACTGCTTATAGTGCTACATCTTATTCATGTAGTAGTGCAATAATGCTCTATAACTTTTTTCTTTTTTATGAAAAAATTAATTAGATTTATTCATTTTATTTGTGAATGTTTTATCTGAATGTTATACATGTACACTATTTGTGTGCTTGGTACCTGCCACAGTCAGAAAAGGGTATTTGATCTCCTGAACTGGAGTTACAGATGGTTGTTAGTCACTATGAACCCCAGTCTTCTGCTGCAAGAGCAATACATGCTCTTAACTCCTGAGCCCATGTGTGAGTGTGTGTGTGTGTGTGTGTGTGTGTGGTGTGTGTGTGTGATAGATGAGGTCACACTCTGTAGCACTTGCTGGCTTGGAATTTATACCATACTTTTCCGGACTTCACAGAGATCTGCCCACATCTGCTTTCCAAGTGCCGAAATTAAAGTATGTGCCACCATATTTGGCTGTTTTTTTTGTTTTGTTTTTTTTTTTGAGACAGAGTTTCTCTGTGTAGCTCTGGGTGTCCTGGAACTTGCTTTGTAGACCAGACTGGCTCAAAATTCAGAGATCTGCTAACCTTTGCCTCCTGAGTGCTGGGATTAAAGGTGCGCATCCCTATGCCCTGTGGTAATTCATAGTTTGTATTTTTATTTTGTGAGTGCTGTGACTGCAGAGGCCAGAAGAGGTCCAGTCCCCTGGAACTGGAGTAGAAGGCAATTGTGAGCTGCCTGATGGGAAAGAGCTACAAGCACTCTTAACCACTGAGGCATAATTCTCCCTAGTTAGTTAGAGCTCTGGAAACATATTAGCCTGGGAGATCTGTATTGTTTTAAGTAATTTTTTTTAAAAACAATTTATTTTGAGACCAGGTTTCACTGTGTAGCCTTGTCTGTCCCAGAACTCGCTCTGTAGACCAGGCTGCCCTCCTGACTTACAGAGATCCTCCTGCCTCTGCCTCCAAAGTGTTGAATAAGGTTTTGAAGGTAAATCTTCCAAAGTTTGCAGTTTGTGGAGAGTGTTGTTTTATGAATTTAAACAATTTAGTCTTTGAATTTGTGTGTGTGCGCACAAATACATCAGAGTGGAGAACAGTGCCTAGATTCGCACACCTTGCATGTACCTAGAACTGCTCCACAGAGATATTTTGATCAGTTCTTGGTATTTTATGGAGCTGGTTTAGGAATACATATCCTGTTATGTAAGCATGCATTTTAAATAGCCAAATGTCACAGCAAGCTCACAGATTTTTACCCTGCCTTTTCTCTTTCTCTCTCTCTCTGTCTTTTAAAACAGGGATTTGTCATGCTCTGCTTTGGAATTATGGAGTTGAGAGAAGAAATATTTGTCATGTGGCCAAATTAATACTCATTTTGCAGCCTTTTATTTAAATTCTTAGTTTCTATGTAGGATTATAGTTAAGAAAAAAAATCAAATTGTTCTTTCTCTTCCCAATTCCCACTTGCCTTTTTTATGGAGCAAATATAGGATTTGCTAGGGGACTAGTGATGATGAGTTAAGATGGAAACAGTATGAAAATACACTCCTTACTATAGATGAAAAGTAATTGCTTCGAAACAGCATTCCTGAATTACTCATATGTGTGTGTGTGTACACAAACACATAAATGGAAAGGAGTGGGAAAATGCCAAAGGAGAATGTAAACATGCTTTGCATTTAGCTTCATCTGTCCAGTGCCTTCTGAACTCATCCTGTGATCTAATGGAAGGCACCTTTTACCTTGAGATCCACCTCACAGATTTGCTGTGAGTATTAAATGCTGATGAGGCATAAATGGAAAGAGGAGCACAGTCTGAGCTCAGTATGTGTCAGTCATTAACTAGTTAAGGACAAAATATTGATTTAGTATAGAACATCTGAGAGCACATCCCTGAGGATGAGCTGTGATGATCAAAGATGTTTTTATTGCTAGGTTTTAAGGTAGAAGAGTGAGTTAGAAGATACTAAGTTCTGTGGGGACCCTTGCTGGTTACCACTTGTTATTAACCTACAATCAGTAGAACCCAATATTTTGAGATCTTTTTTTTTTAAGCCTGGACATTGAAATAACAGAAAAACAAATGTCCCTGTGCATAGGGACCTCTGAACTGGGTTGGAGAATTGCCAAATTATTTGTGTCCTAACTCTCTGGGGGACTTTGTTAAGCGAAGAGAGTCCCCTTTCACCCCCAGCACTGACCATGTCCTACTAACACTGTTCCAGTCACTGCTGCTAATACGTCTCTCTAGTTAAAGTACCTGCCTTATGTCGAGCATTCAAAAATACTGAGGCCTGTGCTTCAAAGTGGTAATCCCAATTACTCTGGTGACTGAGGCAGAAGGATTACAAGTTCAAAGCTTGCCTGGCTTACTAAGTTAGTTCAAGGCCTAGAACCTCAGCAACTTATAGACACCCTATGTCAAATAAAAAAGGACTTAGGATATAGCTCAGAGGAGAAGTGTTTGTCTGGCTAGCATGTGTAAAGGCCTAAGTTTAATATCCAGTACTGAAAAATCCATAAACCCAAGCATTGTTGCTTAACTTTAGAGCAGCGACTCTCTGTATGCCCAGGCATACAATTAATCATACTGATACAGGGGTAGGAGTGGAGCGAAGAAGGTGGAAGTATTATCCTGGATCTCAGACAAAGAAATTTAAATCCAAGAAGACAGGGAAAAAGGAAAGTTTAAATTATGTCTAACCAAAGTATAACATTTTTTTCTTCTAACAGAGGCAAGGAAAGTGTGCCTTCTGAATTGAATGATGGCAATGTTACAGAATAATGAAGGTGAGCCAAGGATGAGAGATGTTCATGTAATACATTTCTCTCCCCTTTCCCTTCTATTCATGCTTTCCTTCAAAGGGGAATTCTAGTCCCATGTTCACTGTTCGCTTTGTTCAAATTACCATTTTCCCAGTTGCATTGGGTGAAATAAATATGATTTAGAAACAGTCCTGCTTGGGAAGGGAGAGATGGCTTAGTGGTTAGAAGCACTTGCTGCTCTTCCAGAGGACTTAGGTGGTTCCCAGCACCCACATCAGACAGTTACAGCTGCCTATAACTCCAGGTCCAAGGGATTAGATGCTCTTTGGTCTCTGTGGGCATCTGCATGCACAAAGTTCACACATATTCGCATAAATAATAAACAATTTTTTAAAAAATAGCCATGCTCAAAGAATGTATGAATTCACAGGGAGAAAAATGCATTTAAGTATTTATAATATGAAGTTAAATATGCTGAATGCCAGTAGAGAAGTACAAAGTGTTATAGATGCTCAGAAGAAAGATTATCACTTATACCTGGTGGAATCAGTATACTTTTCTTTTTTTCTTAAAGATTTATTTATTTTTAATATATGTGAGTGTTCTATCTGTATATATGCCTTTATGACAGACGAGGGCATCAGACCCCACTGTAGATGGTTGTGAGCCACCATGTGGATGCTGGGAATTGAGCTCAGGATCTCTGGAGGAACAGCCAGTGCTCCTAACCTGTGAGCCACCTCTCCAGCTCCCAGTATACTTTTCATAGAGGAGATGGCATTAGAATAGGCCTTAGGAATTTTATTGTGTTTTGTTTAGTTAGGAGATGTTCCTGTATGCATTTTGATCAGTTAAAACTAAAAATAGATTAAAAAAGATTAAGCCATGAGTCATTTCTAAATGCTCAATAGTGTTTTTAAAGCTTATTTTCATGAAGTTAAAAATGAAGCTTTAAAAAAAAAACTCACAATTGAATAATTGATCCTTCTACATGCTTGCATTAATCATTTTGAATTAATGGTATAAAACCTGGACTATGTTAGAACCAACTAGACTTGTCAAATTACAGATTTCTGGGTCTCACTCCAAACTGCTTTAAAATAATCTTAGGGCTAGGTGAACAGACTGTGCAGAGAGGGACTGAGATCTGATCTGTTAAAAGCCCTTTCCATCTCATTCTGACTTGACTGTTCCATGGGCAGTATTTGGCAGTCTCTGTTAGACACTGTGTTTCCTAAATCTCATTTGATTGTATTTCTTCAGAATATGAAAAGGCAACAAAGAAAACCTTTGCTCCACCTACACAAAAATCACAGAATGTGAAACCTCAGGCTGACTCATTGAAGGAGGGCACCCTGGGGACCAGTTCTCCAGAGGCACAGGCCAAGCCAAGCCCCCTGAAGGCCAGCTCAAAGAAGAAGGAGCAGAAGACAACCACTGAGCAGGGTCCAAGTGGGGGCCAGGAGAAAAAGAGAAAGGCTCAAGGCAAACAGGCAGAGAAGAAAGGGAAGGTACATATCCAGTAGGACAGACCCTCCTGCTCTGTTTCCTGGATAAGCCAGATAAACAGAATCTTTTTGTGTTGGGGAATTTGTGAGTTGGGGTGGGGGAGTGTTACTGAGGAATGAACCCAAGACCCCAGTCCTTGCTAGGCAAGCATTCTATTACTGAGCTATATTTCCATTCCTAGGATCTTTTAGTCCTGACTGGCCTGGAATTCCTTATGTAGACCAGGCTAGCCTCAAACTCACAGAAATCTGCTTATCTCTGCCTCCTAACTGCTGTGATTAAAGGCATACACCACTACACCTGTATAGTTTTAATTTTGAGATGGGGTCTTTTTTTTGTTGCCCAGACTGGTCTTAGAATTGAATCCCTTCACTGCAGGGAACTACCCTTCCTGAATATCTGGGGTTACTGGCTTGTTCTGCCGTTGTTCAACTTACTTTATTTTCTTTTTGGATTTTTGTTTGTTTTTCAAGACAGGGTTTCCCTGTGTAGCCCTGGCTGCCCTGAAACTCCTCTGGAGACCAGGCTGGCCTCAGACTCAGAGATCTGCTTGCCTCTGCCTCCTGAATACTGTGATAAAAAACATGTGCCAACACTGCCTGGCCTTCAACTTATAAAAAAAAACACTTGGTTTTGAGACAGGGTCTTGAATCTAAGTCTGGTTTGGATCTTGCTTTGTAGCCCCAGGTTGGCCTGGAACTAAGGATAATTCTCCTGTCTCAGCTTTCCAAGTGTTGAATCCCCCAACTTCTTCAATATTTTATTCATTAAATATTTCCAGTTTCTTATGAAATAAGCTAACGTGTTTTTAATTTTTGAGATGAAGTCTCACGTAGCACAAGGTGACCATGAACTTGGCATAGCCAAGGCTGGCCTTGAATTCCTTATTCTTTTGCCTCTGTCTTCCTAGTGTTGAGATTACAGATGTGTGCCACTGTGCTGCAATGCCCAAGCTGTTTTGATGAAACCATTTAGCTAGAAATAATGGGGATAAGGTAGGATAAAGATGAGACAAGAAATAGATACAGACTCTGTAAACTGTTTCCTTTTCACCAGCTCTTGTATCCCCAGGAGATCTGAGTAAAGTTTATTGACTCTTGTTGACTTGTTGACTTAATACCTACAAGCTGTTTTCATTTACTGCTCTGTGTAAACTAGACTTCCCTGACTGGTCAGAGGTGAGAAACTCTGAAAAGACAAGCAGTTTTCCTTCCTTACCCCTGTCTCTGCAGGAAAAACCAACTCTTACCAATGCCGAATTTGAGGAGATTTTCCAGACTGTACTACGAAAGTCCCTGCAGGAGTACTTGGGTATGGCCTGGTGTGAAGAGAAAAGGCTTCTGTTAGGTGGTGACTGTCTTCCAAGGGGTGGTATAAGTCCGACAGCTTCTTTCTCTCCCATCTGCCTGGGAAAATCTTAAATACTTGAAATATTTAATTTCCTATCAATAGGCCTGTGATAAATCATGTAAGAGAAAGGTGGAAGAAAAATCTTTTGGAAAAGTACATGACACTGAATTCAGAATCAACATAGCCTCACCCGAGTTTTCCAAATGCAATTTTAATTTACTCATATATGTTTGCAATCTACTTGAAAAGATAGTTTCCCCAGATTTGGAGAATGTATTTTATGTGTATTTAAATTACATTTTATATATTTATTTTTTAGTGTGTGCGTGAGTGAGCATGCATGTTTGTGTGTACCGGTGAGGAGAGCTTGTAGGCTTAGCTTCTCTCTGTACCATGTGGGTCCTGGGGGTTGTGCTGGGGCTTTCAGGCTTGGTGACAAGGACCCTTACCTGCTGAGCCATCTTCCTGGCCCACGTTTTGCATATCTGTAATATTGGTTTGATTCTTTTTTGGGATTTGGTTTTTATTACTACTTATTTAATGCCTTTGTGTTTAAGGATATGCACAGATTCATGTGTGTCTGTGCTAATGTATGTAGGCACACATGTGCATGTGTCTGCTTGTGTGGATTGAGGCTGGAAGTCAACCTTCACTGTCACTTCTCAGGCTCTACCTTGGTTTTTGAGACAGTGCCACTCTCTAGCCTGGGGCCCAGCCAGCCAGTTCCTCCAGACTAGGCAGCTGAGAGTCTGAGGGATCTGCTTGTCCTGTCTCCTCAGTGCTGGGATTACAAGTGCACGACACCACACTTGATTTGTTTTGTTTTGATTTTACTCAGGTCCTCATACTTGTAAGGCAAATACTTTATCAACTGAGCTATTTTTCAGCCCTTGGTTGATTTTTGGAATAAAAAGGGCTGTTTGAGGAAAAATAAGACAAAATTTAGTACATGCATACAATAAAATTATTACTTGGCTGCTCTGGAATGAGGCTGATCAATATGGGAATCCTTGCAGAAAGGTACGGAGGATTTTAGTTTTTCTTGAATTTTAATGATTTCAAGTTCTGTCATGTGACAGGGTGTCTACATTCTTCTAAACACAAAGGTAAGATATTTGAGTGGAATACTGTGGCTGAGAAATACTAGAACATTCTGTTTTCCTTTGTTTCTTTTCTGCTTGTAATGCTTGGTTTTGGAAGGGCTGGGGTCTGACCTTAATCTTCCAGAGACTTCCAGTATTCAACCCATAATACCTACCAAATCAGAAAAAGAACCAGGAATTGCTCCTTCTGCCACCGATAATGAAAATGATGATGGGTAAGTTTGTAACATTGGTAAATGGTGTGTCTTCCTGTCTGTCTATTTAGTCATCTATTATACCTGCAGTGATTTCTCTTAGCTCAGGAAAGGTGTCTGTTAGCGTTAGAAAGGAAATAGGCAAGGAGTTGGATAAAGTAACCTCAGGAGACTTTCAGAGGCCTGGGACTTGTATGTCTTTTGGGAATTGAACAGAGTTCCTAGTGCATGCTAAATATGTGCTATACCCCTGAACTATATCTTCCAATCCAAGTCTAGAATTCCTGTTTTACTTTTAACCCCTGGACTCTTTCAAAGAATTGCCATGGAAAATGTCTCTCCGAAAACTTATTTAAACAATATCATTTTCAGGGAGAAGATAATAGGACCTGATACTCCAGAGATTGCATCTTCTCTAGAAGAGAAAGTGAACACTGAGATAAGGACATCTAAGCCAGGCCAGGCCGTTACTAAGCCCTCAAAGAAGAAATTTAATAGACTTTCTTTAAGCAAAAGAAAGAAGAAAGCTGGTAAGGATCATCATATGGCCCTTAGAAAAGATTTCTAGGGGCTAGAGAGATGACTCAGCGGTTAAGAGCACTGTCTGCTCTTCCAGAGGACCCGGGTTCGATTCCCAGCACCCACATGGCAGCTAACAACTGTCTGTAGTTCCAGTTCCAGGCAAACACCAAGGCAAATAAATAAATAATAAATAAATAAAGTTTTTTTTTTTAAAAAAAGATTTCTATTTATGTGTATGTGTGTGTGTGTGTCGGTGTGAGGATACACCATGTATATGTGTGTACATATAGAAGCCAGAAGAGGATGCTGGATCACCTGCAGCTGGAGTTACAGGTGGTTGTAAGTTGCCCAAAGTGGGCTCTGGGAGCCAAACTAGGGTCCTCTGTCTAGCTCCCACATATCATTTACATTAAATAATGTTATTTATTATTAGTGGAGGGCATGCACATGCCATGG
Organism: Sigmodon hispidus; assembly: GCA_004025045.1. NCBI lineage: Eukaryota > Metazoa > Chordata > Mammalia > Rodentia > Cricetidae > Sigmodon > Sigmodon hispidus. The sequence goes on from PVIH01018828.1 coordinate 16,736, forward strand.
TGTATGTGAGGAGGTCAGAGAACAATTCTTGGGACTCAGTTTTCTCCTTCCACTGCGGTCTCTGGGGATGGCTGCCTTGCCAGCCCTCGTCACTTGTCCTTGAAACCTGGTTCAAGTACTTATTCAAGAAATTAGAGGATGGGATGGTGGGCAGGACTAAGATTTTTCTGCCCCAGGCTTGGAACTTTCTGGTGATTCTTTCATTTTTTTTTATTGCCTACAGAGATCCTTGTATCTCCCCACATAACAACATTTTGTTATATTTTTGCAGAAGATGAGACAATCAAAGATGGACATGAGTGCAGTCTGAAAGACAAACAGAAGACAGTGATTCAGGATCCGTCTCAGCTCAGGGGCCAGCAGAAAGAAGAGGAAGGTGGTTTTGGTGAGCTCAGCTGAGTGTGGAAAAACTTGGTCTGAAAATTCAAGATGAAGGAGATATGTAGTGACTAGGATGTTAAAGGAAACCACAGAGAATGCAGTTTATCTTGCACAGTTGTTTCTGAGAAGATATGGAAAGAGGAAGAAGAAGTAGAAAGATCTCATCTGTTTGGTTATTTATTCACATAGTCTACACTCTGTACCTGGTATTTTAGGTGATGTCCAGGAAGAAAACTAAGGTGTGGTCAAAAAAGTGAATAGAACAGTTAGGAGAGGGAGGTGTAACAATGTCAGGCAAGGAGAGAATTTCATGAGAGAGTACTAAGTCATGTTGCAAGCAACCACAGAGAAGTCAGAGGATGAAGGGCTAAACGTCATCAAGTACATCACGGTTAGTAAGCTATTAGGGTCTCAGTTATGGCTGCTGTGTGGGTTGCTCAGGTAACTGGCAGATAGGGTTGGTTAAGATTTGGCGCTCACTGTTAAAGTGCTTCTGTGAAAGCATGAGGTCCTGCTACAGATCTCCAGCACCCACATAATGGTGCATTCCTGTAGTCCTGGTCCCAGAGAGCTGAGACAGGACAGTCCTTGGGGTTCACTGGCCAGACAGTCAAGCCTAATCTGTACAATGCCAGGTGAAGATCATATCATATCAAATTTTTGGGGTTGTTTTTGTATTCTTTTTTTTTTTTTGAGACAGGGTTTCTCTGTGTAGTCCTGGATGTCCTGGAACTCACTCTCTAGAACAGGTTGTCACCAATTTGCAGAGATCCTGCTTCTGTCTCGGGTGCTGGGATTAAAGGCATGCACCTCCATGCCCAGCTTCAAAACTTTTTTTCAGAGGTGGAGAAGGAATTTAAAAAGATAGCCAATGCTGACCAGTAGCTTCCACACACACACACACACACACACACACACACACACACACACACACACACACACCCCTACTACCATTAGTTTAGATGTGGAAAGTAAGAGGGGAAAATGGTAAACAAAAGGGAGTGAAGTGAGAATTATGGTATGGTTTTTTTTTTTTATAACTTTCCCCTTTTTTGAGACTGTTTCATGTAGTCCAGGTTAGCCTGGAACTCACCATGTAGTTGAGGATGGCCTTGAATTCTTGATCCTGCTGCCTCTACCTCCCAAAGGCTATTACAGGCACATGCTGCCATGCCAGATTTATAACTTCATTGTAAAAGAGATGGCTAGGGAGATAGCTCAGGGGTAGAGCAGTTTTTGAGCTTGTACAAATGACTGGGAATGCTGGTCACCACCACCACAATGAAAAGTGGAAAAACAACACGACAGTAATAACATGGGCAAATAAAAGCAGTGCCCCAAATGGAGGACAGACAGTTGAACATATTTATATGCCAAAGGAAATTGATTTATAGAGGGAGGGATGAAGAGATAGGACCGGGAAGAGCCAGAGAGTTTACTTTTCATCTGGAGGGTTGAAGGCATTAGTCTTTGATGGAATGAAGGTGAGGGTGGTTGAGATAGGAACTCACTTCTTTCTTCTGGTTTTTGGTTTGAGACTGAACCTAAGGCCTTGCATATGCTAACTGTGCATCTGCCACTGAATCACTTTTCCAACTTACTCTTCATAGCAGTTGCTAGTGACTTACATGATACGCCTGATACAGGTACAGGAAATGATGAACAAGGGCCAAGGAGATGGACTGGTTGATAAAATGTTTTCAAACAAGTAGGAAGGTTTGAGTTAAAATCCCCAGAGCTCACACAGATACAATAGCACACACATAAATGAAGGGTTTCTACAGAGAGATCAGAGGTGGAGACAGGATTACCTACTTAGCCTGGCATATACAGAAAGGAAAAAAATGAGACTCTGTCTCAAAAAGGTGAAGCCTTCTGACTTACACACACACACACACACACACACACACACACACACACACACATGCACGCATGCACGCTGTGGCATGCACATGGCCTGCATTTACATATATGCCACAGCATGCTTGTACCCACATTCACACACACATAGATAAAACAAAATATCAACTGGGCTGGATGGGCTGGATGTGGTGGTACACACCCTTAATCTCAGCACTCAGGAGGCTGAGTCAGGTGGATCTCTGTGAATTTGAGGTCAGCCTGGTCTACGAAGTGAGTTCCAGAACAGCCAGGGCTCCACAGAGAAACTTCATCTCAAAAATTCAAAAAACAAAATAAAGCAACCACCTCCCCAAACCGGAAAAAAAATGAACCAATCTGTTGCCCCTTCCTTCATAGAAACTACAATTTAGTGTGTCACATAGATAATAGATATATCAAATGGTAAAGATGACCTTGAGAAATTTGGTTATAATAAATTAAATAAATTATATAATATATCAGTAAGTTTAAAAAATAAATAATAATTTGGAAGAAAATATGTTCACATATATTTAAAAAAATAAGCAAGCTATGTGTGGTGGCCCACATCTTTAATCTTAGCATTCAGGAGGTAGAGGCAGGCAGATCTCTATGAGTTGGAGACCAGCCAGGTCTATGTAGTAAGCCTCAGATCAGCTACAGATACATGTTGAGATCATATCTCAAAAATAAACAACAACCTAGAATGGTAAGTATAAGGACCAGTGGAATAAAAATTCAGCTAGTGTCTGATAATGTGTATGTATAAGTGTACATAGTTTAAAATTTTCTTTGTGTATTTATGTGTACATATGTGTGTGTATTTATGTTGTATTTGTTCATGTGTAAGTAGATGCATATACATTCATATGTGTGTGTAGGCTGGAGGCAACCTCAGCTATCCTCAGGAACTATCTGTCTTTTTTTTTTATTTTGAGACAGGCTCTCATTAGCCTGAAGCTCACAAAGCAGGCTTAGGTTGGCAGACCAAAAAGCCCTAGGAATCCAACTCTCCCCATCTTCCCAGTGCTGACTGGAAATATTTGCCCCTGTTCCCAGAATTTAAAACAAGCTTTAAGTTACAGTTTGATTTGTGTGTGTGTGTGTGTGTGTGTGTGTGTCTGCATGCTCTTGACACATGTGGAGGTCACAGATAACTTGCAAGAGCTGGTTCTCTTTTTCTAGCATATCGGTCTCAGGGATCAGGCTTAGATCATCAGACTCAGTGGTAGGTCCTTACTCAGTTTTTTTTTTTTTTTTTTAATACAAGTTCTGGAAATTGAACTTAGGATTTGCAATGAAAAGTATTTGACTGACTGAGTTATCTCTCCATCCCTATATTTACATACATTTTTATTGTAAAAGCATAAATTGGTTTGCTTATTTTTGGAGAGACACTATGTATGAAAAATGATTTAAAAACTATGCTGATGGTGAGCTCGGCTTAGGGGAAGTTGTGGTGTGAGGAGTGAAAACCTTTGGCCGAGCTTGGGAACCCTGACTTTTTGAGACTAGATGTAGAACAGGAAGAACTGAGCAAGGGAAACAGAAAAGGAAGCTCCCAGAAGGATGAGAGGACACAGGAGAATGAGGTATCTTGGGGGACAGGAAGCTAGGCTTTCAGGAATCAGCTCTCAGTGGTTACGTCAGTCTCCATTGTCATGCAGGCATACACTTGTACGTGGTAAGCAGATAACAGGCCTTTCTCTGTTATTAATTCTTTGAGAATTATTATAATGTAAATTTATTGTATTCACTCTTACCTCAACACCTCCCAGATCCACCCCCACTTCCCTACCCACACCACCTTTTGTTCTTTCTCTTAACTTGTCAAGTACAAAAAGCTGCTTGTACTCTCTTGGGTGTGTGGCTTTCCACCGAAGTGTAGACAGTTTTCTTTAAGATTAAGGCTCTCTTCTATTTTCTAGTCTTGTTAGGTCACCTCTATAAATACTAAACTATCAGGGGCAATTACATTGGTAAGTTTTGTTTATTTGTTTGGTTAGTTTTTGCTTTGTTTTAAGAGACAGGGTCTTTTGTAGCCCAGGCTGGCCTTGGACTCCCTACCCTCAGCTGGGATGACAGCTGTGTGCTACTGCACCAGGTTAATGAGGTGCTAGTGATGGGATCTAGGGCTTTGTGTCTGCTAGGCTTCAGTCCAACCCCAGCAACTGTCATTTATAACTAATACATCATGCCCAATTAGTATTTTTTGTTTTATTTTAAATTTCATTTTTGTGTGTGAGTATTTTGCATGCATGTATGTCTGTGCACTGTGAGCATGCTTGGTTCCTGCAGAGACCAAAATAAGTCAATTTCTCTTGAAATGTAGTTATAGATGATTGTGAGCCACCATGTGGGTGCTGGGAATTGAACCTAGACCCTCTGGAAAAACAAGTGCTCATAACCACTGAGCCATTTCAGTATTTTCAGCCCTCAGTATTTTGTTTTTAGATAAGTACTCAAGAAATGATCCATATATAGTATAGTGACATTTTGAAAGGACTCAAATGTAAATCTGAGTGATGATTCCAGTGCAGTGGGATACCATTAGACATGGGTGAAGTATAAATTCCTGTGTTTGAAGATGTTTTAATGTAAAATTTGACAGAGAGTAAAGATTTAACAGTGCAAACTTACAGGCAAAACACTTTTGATGATATCTTTGTTAAATCTTTGTATGTATGTATGTGTATGTTTGAATGTGCACATATGTGCTTGTGTGTATGGTGTGTGTGTGTGTGTGTGTGTGTGTGTGTGTGTGTGTGTAGGCTAGAGATCAACCTTAGGTATCTTCCTTGAGATAAAGTCTCTAGGCTGGCTGGCCATGAACCCCAGGGATCTGTTTTTATCTTCCTAGCACTGGGATTAAAGGTATATACTACCGTACCTAGATTTTACTTGGATGCTGGAGATCCAAACTCAGGTTCTCATGCTCTTGGAGTGAATAGGATGGCCTGGTGGACTGGAGACGGAGATACAGTGAGAATTTCCAGGTTCTTCCAGCAAGGCAGGTGGACAGGACAGGGCATTTCTGTCAGAGAATGTTGGACATATGACTCAGAGGGAATGTGTGCTTTCTGACCTGACTGGCTGGGCCATGCAGAAGTGGGAGTAGGTTACTGAGGAGGTGTACGGAAAAGGGCCAATAAACCAAGGTGGAGTGCTTGTGATATATTCCTGTGATATGTTGTCATTTGGACTGAAGGTTTCAAATGGAGAGGTGGAGACTGAGTAGGATGCCACCACCTTTGTGAGGGAGACAGTAGGGCAAGATAGTGTCCAATGGAGTGCACCTCAGAGAGAGAGGGTTTCTGCAGGAGAGAGAGGCATAATGGCAGTGGGAGTAAAGATGTTTACCCTATTTTGTACTTTGAGAGATGTGGGGGCTATGAGAAGGAACAGACTCCACTTAGAGATCTGAGGTAATGGTTGAGCAGGTGCAGTGTTGTTAGTATCCAGGCATCAAAATGAAGATAGAGGATTGGCTAGTAAAGTGCTTGATAGGCAAGCATGAGGATCTGAGTTTGAGACTTTACTAAAACCCACATGAAAAAGCTCAGTGTAGAGATCTGTAAGCCCAGTGTGCAGGGAACAGAGGCAGGAAGATCCTTGACAGAATCAGGAAGCTCCAGGTTCAGAGAGATCCTGCCTTAAAAAATAAGGTGAAGGGGCCTGGAGAGATGTTAGTGGCTCTTGTAGAGAGTCTGAGTTCAACTCAAAGCACCCAGGTCAGGTGTCCCTCAGCTGACTGTGACTTCATCTCCAGAGGATCCAGTGACCATGTCTTTCTCCATGAGCACTTCGCTCCACTCACACACACTCCTATATATGCATAATTAAAAGTAAAGGCTTACCAGGCATGGTGGCACATGCTTTTAATCTGAGCACTTGGGAGACAGAGGCAGAGAGGCAGAAAGGCAGAGGCAATCTGTGAGCTTGAGGGCAGCCAGCTACACAGTGAAACTTGCCTCAGCCCTCCACAAAACAATAAATAAACAAAACTTTAAAAGCTCATGTGCACATGTGTACGTGTACACACACACACACACACACACACAGCCCCTAAATCACATACTTAAAATAATATGGCATGCAATAGAGAAAGATGTCAATCATTAGCCTCCGACCTGTACACATGCATCCGTGCACACACGCAAGCACAAACATGAACTTGATGATGTGTGAATAGTTGTTTCTCATGCTTGTTAAGTTTCATAGAAGACAGTGGAAAAATTGAATATATATATAAGTGAAGATTTGAAAAGTAACGAGTAAAAGGACGCCTTTGTATAGGGGTGGAGTAAAATGTTTAAGAGAATAGTGGTGGACCTAGACCTGTGTCTTGTGGAGGAGGACAAACTCTGAGCATTGGTCCTAAAGGATGCACTTTGTCATTTTTTAAAGATTTATTTTATTTTAAAATCTGTGTATGTATGTGTGTTTGTATGTGGATTTATGCATGTGAGTGTGGTGCCCTTCTGAACCCAATGAGAAAGTAGGATTCCTGTGCTGGCTTGTTTTATGTCAACTTAACACAAAGTAGAATCATCAGAGTGGAGGGAACCTGATTGAGAAAATGCCTTCTTAAGATTGGGCTGCAGTCAAGGCTGTAGGGCATCTTCTTAATTAGTGACTGATGAGGTGGAGAGCCCAGCTTATTGTGGGTGGTGCCATCTCTGGGCTGATGGTCCTGGGTTCTAAAAGAAAACAGGATGAACAAGCTAAGTAAGCAGCACCCCTCCATGGCTTCTGCATTAGCCCTTGTCTCTAGGTTCCAGCCTTGTTTGAGGTCTTCTCATGACTTCCTTTGATGGTAAACTGTGATGTACAAGCATAAGCCAGATAAGCCATTTCCTCCCTGTGTTGCTTCGGTTAGGGTGTTTTAACACAGCAATAGTAACCCTGATGAAGACAATCTAGAGGGCTAGAGTTACATGCAGTTGTGAGATGCCCTCTGCCAATGCTGGGAACTGAACTAGGGTCCTCTGTAAGGGTAGTTAGTATGTGCTCTTCTGATCTTAATCACTGAGACATCTGTTCAGCTCCACAAGCTTGTAATTTGATAGCAGAAAGATAAAGCAGTTGATATTTGGGTAAGAATCTCAATTACAGATATTGTGCACAAAAGAGGTGCTGGTTAGTATTTAGAAAATATTAGTGCAGTGTCAGAGAGTCAGACTCACTGTCCTAGAGCTCACCAAGTAGGCTAGGCTAATTAGCCTGTGAGCCCTAGGAATCTGCCTATCTCTGTCTCCCCAGTGCCAGGGTTACAAGCACCCATCACTGTGCCCAGCAGTTTTTACATTGGTAGTGTATGGATCTAACTCAGTTCTGCTTCCAAGGAAAGCAGCCTCCTAGCCTTTCTGTTTCTTTGTGATGAAAGGGATGGACTCTTGGGGCTTTGCAAAAGTTAAAGTATTCTACAGAACATTGAGTTACACTTCCAGCCCTGAGGCAACCTTTAAAGTGTGTGTGTCTGTTTTTTTTTTTTTTTAAAGTTTTAATATTGTGTATGTATGTGGGTTTGTGTACATGAGCCAAATGCCTATGGAGGCCAGAGGGGAGCATTAGATTCCCTGGAGTGGAAGTTAAAGCATTTGTGAGCTGCCCCATGTGGGTCCTGGGAACTAAACCCTGAGAAAACAGTGCATGCTCTGAACTGCTGGGCTTAGGCAACTTTTCTGTTTGATGTCAATACATGAAACATCACAGAGAGAAGATTATAGTGTTGAGTTCTAAGGTCAGCTCTGTCACCAAGTTAGGTTGACCTTCGGCAATTCGCTCTCTTCCCTAAACTTTCACTCTGCCATTTTAATTCAGAGACTTGACTCATGACTACGTCTGAGATATGACTCAGAGGCAATCGGGAAAACTATAATGAATTTAGTTGGATGGAAGAAGGAAAAATGTGGTGGTTTTATCTCACCTTAGTTTCTCTCCTGTCTCAGGCCAATGTCTTATCTGGGTCCAGTGTTCCTCTCCAAAGTGTGAGAAATGGAGGCAGCTACGTGGAGACATTGATCCCTCAGTTCTCCCGGATAACTGGTCTTGTGATCAGAATCCAGGTAGGAAAGAATGGAAATGTACCCTCCCCCCACACAGTTTTTATTGCTCCTCCCTTTATTTCCCAGCATGTCTCCTTTCAGTTAGGTATGACTTAGATGTAGCCGGCATTGAGGGGTCTTTGTGGGGACTAGGAAGGGAGGATCTTCCTATTCTGTGGGAGGACGGCATGTGTGGCCTGGGGACCTTTATGTGAATTCCACTTATGTCAGTCTTGCCTGATTCTATCAGTTCTTCCTAGAAAATTGGTGTTGGATTGTGGATAGAGAGGGATATATGACATGTGGGGAAAAGCAAGCGAGAAAGACCCAATGAGCTTAGCATTCATTGTAGAATGTTTGAAATGGTTTGGGACAAATTATGACCATCTTGTCCAGCACACTTATTTTACACATGAGAAAGCCTCTTAGAGGAATGACCCCGCACTGCTCCACAGAGGGGGCAGACTCACACTGGATGTGAGCTGGAATCTGTTTTTGGAGACAGCACCCCTCTTGGCTCTAGCTGCATTTTCCCCCTGGGTTTCTGTTCTCTCCCACTTGTAGCCTGTACCGTTTTCCTTTGCCCTCTGTGTCCTGTGTCCTACTGTCAGTCTGTGAGCCTCCCATTTCTACAGTGCTTCTCCTTTGGCAGATCTGAATTATAATCGCTGTGATATTCCTGAGGAGACCTGGACAGGGTGTGAGAGCGATGTGGCCTATGCTTCCTATGTTCCAGGATCCATCATCTGGGCCAAGCAATACGGTTACCCCTGGTAGGGCACCACAACAGAGAACATCTTTCCTGAACTTGGGAGTGATAGAGTCATGCGGGGAGGGAAGGATATGGCAGTTGTGTGTGGGACCTCTATTAGAAAGAGCGGCAGTGAGGCAAAAGACAGAGGGCTGAGCTGGAAGGCTTGGGGAGACTGTAGGTTTCCTGGTGGAGGTGGGATCGCTGGAAGAATGGGTCTGATGATGCTGCAGTGAGTGGGGGAAAAAAGGACCTAAAGCAATTTCTTGTTTTTGAAACGTGCTAGCCTTGAACATGAAGTCCTGCCTAAGCTTCCCTAGTCTGGATTGTAAGGCATTTGCCACTAAGCCCTGCTTCCAGGCATTTAAAAATGCTGAGATGTGTGAGGCATGAGAGGTAAAGAGAGGGATGAGTAGGCTGGGCTCTTTTATACTGGTGGAAGCCAGTTCTGTCCACAGGCCGGCGAGGATGGCTGAGCTCTCTTTTATACTGGTGGAAGTCATGTCAGTAATTCAGTACTAGCGTAGAGGGACTAATGGAGTATATATAGCTTTTGAATCTTCCACTAAACATCTTGGTGTTTTCCTTGTGTGTATGATGGTGAGGTTTTATTCTGATCATAACCCCTTTCTCTCCCATCCCCATCCCTCTTCCCCAGGTGGCCAGGCATGATAGAATCTGACCCTGACCTGGGGGAGTATTTTCTTTTTGCATCTCATCTTGATTCCCTGCCGGTGAGTTTCCTGTTTCTGGCCCGAGCAGCAGCATGTCTATCCTAGCATGTTTAGAGTCAGAAACAGATTTAACCAGTAGACATATGGAAGCAGACACTTAACCAGAGTGACAGATATGGAGGGAAGATAAACATATAGAGATATGAACTTGTATCAAGATACATTTGCTACCTAGCAGGGCATTTTTGTTTTGTTCAGTACACGTTGCCTGGGATTCCTGAGGGCAGAATAGGGCAGTGAAGTGAGCTGCTTAGGTGAGCCAGGGCTCAGGGAGTATATGAGCTCCAGCATCTTCCCTGTGAACACCCCTCCCCCCATATTTCTCTATCATTTCTAACAAGGAGAAAACAGAGGGAAGGGCAGGAACCCAAACGAGCCCATCTTTTGTTACAGTCCAAGTACCATGTGACGTACTTTGGAGAAACTGTTTCTCGTGCGTGGATCCCAGTGAGCATGCTGAAGAACTTCCAGGAGCTGCCCCTGGAGCCAGCCAGCGTGGTGAGCAAACTTCGGGCATCTGTTGTGATACAGGGAACAAGTTTCTTTTTGTGAGCCTTTGTTTGCTGTCCCCCCCCAGTAGTATGTATTTTTATTGTTTCTCCCATTATATCTTAAGGAGTTAAAATTATGCAATCTAAGCTAGGCTTTCTTGATAATTTTTAATATACATTCTATAAAGTGTTTAAGTATATATAAAGTTTCAAATGAATTAAAAGGCATTCAGTGGGGGCTGGAGAGATGGCCCAGTGGTTAAGAGCACTGACTGCTCTTTCAGAGGACCAGGGTTCAATTCCCAGCATCCACATGGCAGCTTATACCTGTCTGTAGTTCCAGTTCCCAGTGCCAGGCAAACACCAAGGCAAATGAAAATAAATAAATAAAGTTTTTTTTTTTTTTTTTTTTTTTAAGCATTCAGTGAAAGAGAACACTTCCTCCCAGACCCACTCGCAGTTTGGATCTGCTTTCCAAATATAACTGCTTTTGTTCCTAGATATTCTTGTACAATAGGCCTAATCATACTGAAGCATGCTGTTTATCTGGCATATTTCACATAATTATGTGAAAGACACACTACTCTATGCATTAGTGAGCATCTGATAGGATATGCAGGGATACAGGATTGTTTGCTGTTTTTGAAAGAGGGTCTCATGCTGGCCTGGAACTCATTACATAGTCAAGGATGATCTTGAACTTCTGGTCCTCTTGCCCCCAGACTCTTAAATCCTGGGATCACAGGCAAGGACCACTACACCACGTTCTGAGTTACTTTGGGCATCTTGGTCCAGATACTCCTTGGCTATGCAGGTATTAGCTTGCACCTTTCTACATGCAGGTGTTAGCAGCATCCCTGGGCAATGCAGCATCCACTACCCTATGTCTTGCCCTCTTCTAGCTGTGACAACCAAATAATTGCCTGCAGACCTTGACTTCTGGGAGACAGTCTTCCCAAGATGAGAAGCATGTGGTTAGCTAAATCATACTTTCTCCCTAAAATTATTTGGGGTTTAACTAGCCTTAAAGTGAGCAGAGATCCTGCAGCCTGACGAGATAATCTTTGGAATTATGGAGTTGGGAGAAAAGATGTTTGTTGTATGCCTCCTATTCAGTTGAGCTTATGAGCTTTAAACTGCTGGGTTCGGAGGAACTTGTGAGAAGCTGAAAAGTGGAGTCAACCAAACTTCGGTCTTCTGTTGTAAATGGTTCTGGCCTGGACTTTCTGGCCCTTGACCAAAGGTTTAGTCTCACGCTCAGCCCGATTAGCCTCAAATAATCACACACAGGCTTATTATTTTTACGCTGATTGACCTAGGGCCCAGGCATATAATTTGCTAGCTTCTTCATCTGAGCTAACCCATCTTGGTCAGCTGTGGCTTGGTACCTTTTCTCATAGCAGTATTTCAGCTTCTTTCCTCTGTGTCTGCTGCCATCTCCTCGTATCTGTGGCAGTTCTCTGGCATCTGTCTGGCGTCTGTCTGCTCCAAGATGCTCCTGAGTTATTTTAGCCTGGTAGCTAAAATAACTGCCCACACTTCCTGTTTGCCTTTGGCCAATCAGCTTTTTATTAAACCCATAGGACGGACAAATATTTACATTACCAGCATGATCCCACTACAGTCTTCTTTTCTTTCAAACCTGTGTGATTCACTGTGGTGAGGGCACCGAAATGTCACAGGCTTATTGGAAAGGAGAGGGTTGTTTCTGAGTCCCAGAAGATTGAGAACAGAGTGTCATGTTAGTACCCGGAACTGATAGCTAGGCACCTGTAGATAAGACAATGTCTAATGTCTAAGTCAGGTGTGGTGATTTATATCCTTAATCTAGGAAGCTGAGGCAAGAGAGTTGTTGTGAGTTTGAGGCCAATAGGCTGTAGTGAGTGCCAGGCCATACTGAGCTAACGTGTGATCCTGTGTGTGTATATGGGGGGGGGGCAGAGAGAGAGAGAGAGAGAGAGAATATGCATGAGAATATCTGGTGGGCAGTGGTATGTTATGGTCACTTTTCTAATTATTATTGATTAATTTAAAAAAAATACTTACTTTATTTTTAATTGTGAGCATGTACAAGTGTATGCAGGTACCTACAGAGGCCCAAAGCTTCAGTTCCCCCGAGGCTGGAAGTTGGTTATTATTTGCCTGATGTGGATGCTGAGAACTGAACTTGAGTCCTCTGGAAGAGCAGTTCTTAGTGGCTAAGCCATCTCTCTAGCTCCATATTGAATAATTTCAAGAATTATTCATCACTTGAGAGTTTCTATATTGACTAGTTTCATTGACTAGGTTTATTTATTCTGAACTCTAACCTATTTTAGAAAAAATGCAAGAACAAGGACTTCAGCCAGAAATTGGAGGCAGCCATAAGGATGGCCCACAAGGCAGAAAAGATCAATATTCAGGTGGGTCAGTGCTGAGCTCACATGCTGGGTCCCATTCAATCCAAAGGAGCGAGTTCCCCCTGCTGCCCCACAGCACAGCACTGCTGGCCTTGCCCACTGAAGCTCTTCTGTCAGAGTTTGCCCTGTCCTTCCTGGCCAGGTTTCCCGATGCCAAAGCCATCTATCTGCTCCTTTCCCTGCCCTTCAATGGAAACACAGTTTTTACCCTCAAACCCCTCTGTAAGGAGCAGAGGTGGGATAGAGAAGGACACGTGGATTTCTCCTCCCTAGTAACTTGTTCTATCATGAATAAACTAGAAAGAGATTATAATTAACCTCCATTAATGGTTCAGATAAAGCTAATGTGATATTTCAAGTGAAAATGGTTTGGAAAATGAATGCAGACTTGGTCATAACTAGAATCTAGAAGACGGGGCAAAAGCTGGACCTAGGAGGGTGGTGGGTATGTTCCGGGAGGATGGTAGGTGACACTGTGTCCGGGGAGGGTGGCAAGTGACGCTGTTGTCTCTTGGTTCCCCAGGAGCGGGTTAGCTTGTTTGGCTTCTGGAGTCGATACAATGGATCTGGCTGCAGCACAGAAGGGAGAGGTAGGAGAGTAGGGGCCGGAACATGGAGAGCCCCTTCCTCCCCACAGGACCCAAGCCTGCACCATCCACCCCATTCCAGAATCCCTAGTGGGAGCTCTTGTGACCGTGACCCAGGAGAGGATGTGACAGGGTGTGTGAGTAGTGACGAGTGGAAGCGTGGTGAGGACCCAGAAGGCAGGGTTGGAAGATGGATTTCCTGACGTCACCTCTCCCTTAGCTCATGCATCTTGGACTTAGTCTTCCTTCCTTTCCCTCTTGTAGATCTGACGCTCTGTGAGTCCAACAGCCCCCAGTCTTGTCTGGAGAAAGAGAAGGACTCAGAGGAGAAGGAGGAGGAAGACGAGGAGAAAGTAAAGCTCTGAGTACTGGTTTAGGGAACGTTCTTGTGATGTCTCCTTGAATTCCTGTAGAGATGTGGTTGCCATAGTTTTGCAGTCCCTGTGAACCCTCCAGCCCCCAACACTGACTAGTGGCCTCACCCTGAGGATCTCCAGGGGGAAGCTCTCCATCCTCACTGTGCGACTTTCTCAGCCCTTTAGAAAATTCCCTCTTGATCACAGTCTCAGATTGTGCTATGTTTCTTTGGCTCTTCATGTAACTTGGGGAAACCCCTAGTTGCTTTTTCCAGTCCCTTTTCCTGTGTGGAAACTTAAATGTCACCCATTTTCTCAGCATTACTTTGAAACATGCATTTTTCACTTTTTCTTTTAGTTTACCATTTTTTTTTGTAAAAAATTATTACACTTATTTACTTAGGGGTGGGAATGCATGCCAGATCAGTTTGAGCAAGTCGACTCTCTCTCTCTAGATGTGGGTCCCTCCACTTGAACTCAACTGGCTTAGAGCCACTGAGCCATCACCTCACAGTCTCTAACTGACCTCTACCCTCAGCTTAATGTCCTTCTTCTTATGCATTCAATCTTTGCATTGACTGGTACAGAACAGGATGGGAAGGTGTCCCCATATTTTCTCCATCCTGCTACAGATTTAAACTGCATCAGGCTGCAATAAAATCTAATTTGACTTTTTGAAGCCCACCATTATTCTCTAGCACCCCACTACTTAAAAGAGAATATGTGTGCAGGTGCGTGTAGGTGTGCACACATGTATGTGCAAATGTATGTGGAGGCCAAAGGTCAATTTCTGGTGCCATCCACCTGGGGTTTTTTTGATAGATCTGGAACTAGTCCGTTTAGTAGGCAGGCTAACAAGCCCCAAGGATGCACTTGTTTTCATATCCCCAGTGCTGGGATTACAAGTGTGCCTCATCACATGCAGTTTTTTGTTTATTTTTAGAGATAGGGTTTCTCTGTGTAACAGCCCTGGCTGCCTAGAACTGGTCTTGAAGCTTTGTTTGTTTGTTTTTTTTTTTAATGTGTGTTCTGGAGATGAACTCAGTTCCTCATGTTTGCATGGGAATCACATGACTAACTGCCTCCTTGATTTTTAGAGTCTTGTAATTCAGTTTGTCTTTTTCTGTTTTTATTTTCCCTATTGAAGGACCCAACTTTGCCTAAAGCCAAGTCAGCTAAAATACAGACCAAAAAAACCAAGTCAAGAGGTAAGGAAGACAGCCAGAAAGGGGCAAGTCCCACAGGTAGGGAGGGCAGAGGCAGAGAGTGTTTTCAAGCAGCTGTGCTGGACTGAATCTTGTCTCTGGACCTGATAGAACAGGCCGAGCTGATGCCAGGGAGTAAGTCACAGTGCCTTGTTCTTGTTTCCAGAATCTTAGGTTAAAGGTGTAGGGCTCAGCTTGCTTCCCAAGGTTGATTTCTTGGAAAGGCTGGCTTTGAGGAGAACCGTAGTGAGGAGAGAACTCTGGGGCAGCAATGTCAAGATGGCTGGAACTGGAACCCACTGAGGGAACCTACTAGACTGAAAATGAGCCTGAGAACAGGGCAGAAGCTAAATGTGTGACCACCATCCGTCTTGCCAAGCTATCAACAAATTTTCTTCCTGCTTGGGGGCTGGGGTTTATACAGGCCCAGCAGGAGGACGAGATGGGACTCTAAAAGAGAAGACTGTGAAGAAGTCTGCAGGCAGCGAGTCCACCATCCCCCCTGGACTCATATTGGGAGGGAAAGAAGAACATGGGACTTCAGACCCAGACCATCCAGGTAGGGCTCAGAGACTTGAAGGCCATGGGGAAATGAAGTCCTTGTCTGCATCTCCCCTTCCTGGGCCATTTTTGAACAATTCTACAACTCTTCATGCTTTTGTATTGCAGTAGGAGGATTATGAAGTTGAGGCTGGCCTGTGTTATATATGAGTTCTAGGCTAGCATGGGCTACATAGTGGGACCCTTTTTCAAAAACATCAAAAAGGGAGAGGAAGAGGAGAAGGAGGATAAAGGAAAGAATAAAAGACCATGTCTCAGACTGAACCCAGAACTACTTTATAAACTTAATTGTGGCCAGTTATAGTATGGAAAGTCTTTGATCCCAGCACTCAAAAGGCAGAGGTAGGCAGCTCCTTGAGTGTCAGGCCAGCCTGGTCTGCACACAGAGTCTAGGCCAGCCAGAGCTACATAGTGAGACTTCTATCTCAAAATAAATAAAAAACTAAACTGATTGGAATAAATTCAATGGGAAAGAACATTTATTGATATGGTGGTGGCTGGCTAGGTGGATCCCTCTGAGTCAGTAGTTATGACTAGAAAGTTGGCAGTTTACACTTAGCTGGTGTGTGTGTGTGTGTGTGTGTGTGTGTGTGTGTGTGTGTGTATGTGTGTGTGTACATGCCATGGTGCAGATGTAGAGGGCAGAAGACAAATTTTGGAAGTTAGCTCTCTCTTTCTACTGTGTGGGTTCCCCCACTGAACCATTTCACTGATTTGTTTTGGTTTTGAGACAGGGTCTCACTCTGTAGCCTTAGCTGATGGAGAATACACTGGCCCTGAATTCACAGAGATCAACCTGCTTTTGCTTCCTTAGTGCTGGGAGTAAAGATGTGCACCACCACGCTCAGCTTCTAATTTTTTAAATATAATATTATTAATTCTTTTGAGAATTATTTTCTTTTATTGGGGGTGAATGGGGTGAGGTTCAAGACAGGGTTTCTCTGTATAGACCTAGCTATTTTGGAACTCACTCTTGTTGACCAGGCTGACCTTGAACCACCTGTTTTATCTCTTGAGTGCTGGCATTAAAAAGCATGTGCCTACCACCACCATGCTTGAGAATTTCATAGAGTGTATTTTGCTCATGTTCAGCCTCGTCACTTCTCCTACATCTGCTTTTCATCCTCCCCTCCCTAACCACATGAACTTGTGTTTTCTTCTTCTCCTCACAAACTAGTATTGCCCAGATAGTCTTGGGAATGGGGTCTGGCCTGGAGTGTAGTTGACCTACCAGGCGCCATTCATATCATTAAAGAAAACTGACTTTCAGTCTCCCATCAGCTATCAAGCTAAATCAACCACTGGCTGCCTTCCAGAGGACCCAGGTTCAGTTTCTGGTACCCATGTGAAGGCTCACAACCATCCATGACTCTGGTTCCTGGGGATCCAACACCCTCTTCTGACCCTTCTAGACACTTCACATATGTGATACATATACATGCAGGCAAAACACTCATACACATAAAATTAAATCATTTTGTTTTTTAAATGCCAGTAGTAATGAAAACCTTCTGAGGTCCAGCCTCAGATAGGATTTCTCTCAGAGCTTCAGAAAAATACACTTCTTACCAGCAGGGAATTTCTACTGTAATCTCAGGAATCAAACTTGGAGCAATTCCTTTTCAATACATCTTTATTGCTACACCAACAATAAGACAGGACAGGATGGTGATGGCACAGCAATGCAACAATGAAGGCATAAGGTCTTATATACCCCAACCAGGCTGGTCCCCTGACAAGGCCATAGGGACCCGGGTTGCTAGGTGACTGAATAAGCAATGAAAGGGACCTTGTAGCTCTTTGATCTGCTAATTCATCTTCCCTAGGAAAGATTTAGTGAAGGCTTAGTTTGCATCCCTAAACTTTCAAGTTAGGATCTTGTGTTAATGACTCCAGGTGCAAGGAGGCCTTAGAAAGCTCTTGGGTTAATTAGCTCCAGATAGCACTTTTATCAGTAGGAGAGGTGACTTTAAGACATGTCAGTGAGTTATCTTGTCTGTTGCTGACCTGGGATACCAGAGAAAAGTTGCAAATGAGTTACTACTATGTTTACTAGTAAGGGTAATCATAGGGAAAGCAGACAGTGGGTCTGCTCTGGGCATGGGAGCAAAGGCCTGGAAGATCTTATCTGTGTGACTGTTTTCACACAGGGATAAGGAGAGATGTATCCATAAATTCTAAGGAAATAACTGATAGAGGGGGCTGCCTTTATACACAGGAATTCTCTGTAGGAAGAGGTCAGCACCTGCAAGAACAATCAGCACCAAGACTCCTTGAGATCTGGGCTTTTCCTCCATGAGAAGCCTTTGGCTCTGATGGGTCAGCCTTGTGGCGCCAACGTTCCTAGTTTGTATTTCTGTGGCATCCAGCACAGTAGCTTCTCAGCTAATAATGAGATTCCGTGCCCTTTCCACACCGGAATTTTGTCTGTCTTAAGCTTGCATAGACCTGCTGTCACCATCCCTGTGAGGTCATATGTGCATCTGCCCCATTGTGTTCAGAGAACACTGTTTCCTCCACCTCTGGCTTTTATACAGTCTTTGCCCTGACCCCCACCCCCACTTTCTCAAAGATCCTTGAGCCTTGGGTAGAGGGCTGTGGTATGTCCCACTTAGGGCTGAGCATGCCACAGTCCCTTATTCTCAGGATTGGGCAGTTGAGGGACTCTGGTAATTGCCACCTACTGCAAGGAGAGACATCTCTGAAAGGGCTGAGAGATGCACTGATCTGTGGGGACAGCTGTAAAGTTATTACAGTCACTTTAGTTCCATGACCATTAGTGCAGTAATGGGATTGGACTTTCCCTTAGGGCCTAAGACTGTCGACACACAGGTTCTTGGAGCCATTAACAGGGCCATGTATGGGTTCTATCTCAGGGAATGAGGCTTAGATTTTTGACATTTTATTTAATTGGTTTTAATATATGTTTAAAATTTTTATGTGTATGGGTGTTCTGCTTGCATACATATCTGTGCACCACATGTATGCTCGGTGCTCACAGAAGCCAGAAGAGGGTGTCATATACTTTGGAAGTGAAATGCTAGTAGCTGTGAGCCACTGTGTGAGCATTGGGAATTGAAGCCTGGTCTTTGAAAGAGCATCAAATTCTTTTAACTGTTCAGCCATCTTTCCAGCCCCTTGACATTTCAAATACAAATGTACTAGGGCTCAGAATATTTTACATTTGTTCAGGACCCATGCTACCACACAGCTAACACAGGCTAGAGTCCAAGTGTGACCCAAAAGCCTTTCAGGTGCTTTAAACATGAGAATTTAGAAATCTGGCTTGTGAACATCAGGACAGGTTGACTTAGAGGACCCTCAATTTTGTCCTTCATTGTTTTTAGGCCCTAAAAAAAAATTTAAGGCTCCTGTAAGCAAGGCCTCAGCTACCAACATACCTGAGGAGAAAGAGATTAAGACTGTATCAAGGTGCCCCACCTCAGCAGCACGGCCTGGGGCTGTTCCACTGGGAAAGGAAGGTCCTGGACCTCAGGAGCCCCTGACACAGGAAACAGCAAGTTGCCTCCTTGAAGATGATGGTTCCAGTGACCTGGACTTGGAGCAGCTCATGGAAGACATTGGGGATCCAGAGGAGAGAGAGGAGTCCCAGCAGAGGGAGGGCTCTGAGGAGTTCCTGGCGGCCCTCTTTGAGGAGTAGCAGGCTCTGTTCGCCCTGTGGCCACCCACCTCTCAGCATTCTTGAGCAGCTGATGAATGTCAGGTTGATGACCTGCTATGTGGTTCAAGTCAGAGCTGTGCAGCCTGTGTTAATAAACAGTCTCTGGGGCTTCTGCTTAGGCTGTGCTTCCTTTCATGTCTCCATGGCAAACTGCCTTCTCTGGAGAGGATAGGAGGCTGGGACAGCAGGGAGACCCAGACCTGGGGAACCTCGAGAGAAGCATGTGTGTGAGTCTTGGCTCCCCTGCTTCCTGGGAGGGGCATGACCTTAGGAAAGCAATGTGAACATCTGGGGTGTAGTTCTCTGTCTCATGACAAGTGTCTAGGGTTGGTGCTGATGTCCAGTGTGGTTGTACATGGAAGCCAGTCACAGTGTGTGCTGGTTATCACACTCACAGATGTGGGTGCACAGCATGTAGACTGGCTGCATGCAACTGAGGATCTCTTACATTAGGCAGCTGGAAAAAAGTGATAGAGAATGGGGTCTAGAGGGCAGAAGTGACCCTTACATAGATTTACTTAGGCAAATCATGGGGGTTGTTTTGTTTTATTTTTGTGAGAAATACCTAGGAAGTTATAAAAGGGAACTGGGAGTTTCTCAGTTTCTCTGAGCCCAAACTCCTGACATGTGAATTTTTGTCTCTGGCCGTGGTTATCAGTGACCTGTGAGTTTCTGTCTCTGGCTGTGGGTGTCAGGGGAAGCTGGGAGTCTTCCTACTAGAAGCAAAGGTGACTCTGAGATTGTCACCCAGAGCCACTCATTTGGCCTTTACAGTGGAGTATACAGTCTCTTCCTGGGAGTTCTGGTGGACAGGCGGGCAGGGCGGTGTTCCTGGGGAGGTTGGGCTTGAGAGGGCGATGGAGGCATACACGATGTTGTTATCCTAGGGGAGGGGAGGTTAGATGGCATCAGTACAGCTGTGAGGACCATAAGCCATCAGCTGCAGCCTGAGTGTCCCCCACACCTACAGC
The DNA here is from genome assembly GCA_004025045.1 of Sigmodon hispidus. Lineage (NCBI taxonomy): Eukaryota > Metazoa > Chordata > Mammalia > Rodentia > Cricetidae > Sigmodon > Sigmodon hispidus. The sequence continues at coordinate 36,782 of PVIH01018828.1, forward strand.
CTCCACCCTTCTGCCCCCTCTTCAGCATCCCTTTAACTTCCTTAAGCCTGAGTCTGAGCTGCTCACCTTGGGGTTCCCTGTGGGGTCCACATAGTTCCCTAGAGAGACAGGAAATGAAGTGCTGACGTCAGTCTGTGTGACAGGAAGGGAGACAGACGGATGGGAGTTCCGACAGTGAGGGGAGGACGGGGTTACATGGGAGGGGAGGGGTGAGGAGGGAAAGTAAATACTGGGGGGCCCCTATGTAAGTGTGGGGTCTTGGGAGAGGAAGGCAGGGCCAGGTGTGGAGGCAGGAGACTGGCAGAATTTACCTTTGGGTTCCACACTCTCATGTTTCTCAGAGTTTTCTGTGTGTTCCCTGCAGGGGAACAAGATGGGCATCATATTAGAGGCTGGACAAGACAGAATGAAGACATGAGGGGCTGGGCTGGAGAGATGGCTCAGTAAAGTCCTTGTCACATAACATGGAGTCCTGATTTC
>PVIH01018829.1:0-37012 GCA_004025045.1 Sigmodon hispidus
GCCTAGGATCCTCAGTGAGGGGCTGGGGGCGTGGCTCAGGGTGGAGCCTAGGATCCTCCAGTGAGGGGCTGGGGGCGTGGCTCAGGGTGGAGCCTGCCTAGGATCCTCAGTGAGGGGCTGGGGGCGTGGCTCAGGGTGGAGCCTGCCTAGGATCCTCCAGTGAGGGGCTGGGGGCGTGGCTCAGGGTGGAGCCCTGCCTAGGATCCCAGTGAGGGCTGGGGGCGTGGCTCCACCCCCCCTAACCTGTGAGCCTCTGGGTTCTAAACCAACACAGCAAACACACCTGGCTCATTCTGCATTTCAGAGGAACTGGGAATAATCCTTTAGTGTGTTACAAGCAGAGTCTGCAATGGATCAGCATGTACTTGCTCGTAACCCCCTTGTCTATCTTGCTTATAGTCAGCAGAGAGTAAGTACTGTCTGTGTTTGGTGGGTTTCCTTGCTTTGTTGCAGGACAAGAGGTGAAGCCCAGGGGTTAAGCCAAATGTGACCTGATCATTTGTCTCCTGTTCGTTATGAAGGACAGAGCGCCTTTCCATAAATGCACAGGGCTGGGATTAGCGACCAGGGACTCCAGCGTGCTGGCTCCAGAGGGCCCTTCCACAGCTGTTCCCTGCCCTGTTTACCAACATTTTCTCTGGCTATCCTAACTTAACCTGGGCTCATCCTGCTGGGCTGGGCCTGAGGGTGTCTTGGGCTGTACTATTTGTGAAGCTCACACAGGCGATTCCAGGTGGTCCAGGATGGTTGGTTTCTATGGTTTCACTCCATGTAATATTTAGATTTTAATAATTTTGTGTATGTGGTCTTTCTGGGGAGAGAGTTATGTGTGCACCAGGACAGCACATGTGTGTGGAGTGCAGAGGACAACTTTGGAGATCAATTTCTTCCTTCTGTCCTGAGGGGCAGACAGGCAGGCTTGGCAGCTAGCTCCCTTACTGCTGAGCCATATTGCTGGCCCCTCCTCCTCCTCCTCTTTCTTTTCTTCTTCTGTACTTTTTGTTATTTAAGAGTACTTCAAACTTGCAGGGTCTGATGAGACACAGCGCTCAGTAGGGGCGGGGCAGACTTCTGGAATCTTCTCTTTAACCTGCTCCTGGCTGTGTCTTGCAGATATGGATGCAGAGCGAGAGGCCCTGCAGTGCACCGCCTACCCTGAAGTGAGGAGCTTCTGCCAGAAACACGGCTTGACATTCGAGGTCAGCATCTCTGTCATTCGGGAATCACACTGCCCCTTGTCATCTGTTTGGTGCTTTAGCTTTGGGTCTCAAAACCCAAAGTGTTTTTTCTTTGATGAGGTTTCATTTAGCCCAGGCTAGACTCCAACTCATTGTGTAGCTGAGGATGACCCTGAATTCATAATCCCCCTAACTTCACCTCTTAAGTGACAGGATGACACGTGTGTGCCATCAAGCTGTTTATGCAGTGATGTGGACCCCTGAGATCCATGTGTGCCAAGCATGCACTCTACCAACTGACCTGTAAATACAGTTCCAACTGAGCTACCTCTCCAAGAGAGCCACCTACCTCTGCCTCCAGGGTGCTGGGATTAAAGGCATGTATCACTGTGGGGGGTTCTTACAAACGCCAAGGTTGGCAGAGAAATGATTTTGGAGAGACAAGAAGGAAATCCAGTTCAGTGAGATTTGGTCGGGCTGGATTAGACTTCCGGATTTTGGCCCCAGGTCTATTTAAGTAAAGTACTGCTTTGAAAAACATTTCCTGGTGACAATTGTTCCAGTCCTGTGTGCACAATAAAGCTTAAGGCCAGACAGCATCAAAACTCTTTTGCAAAATACATGTGACCTCCACCATGAAGATGGGTTCTAGAGCTTAGGAGCCCAGGATCTGCAGGGGTCACGTGACAGCTCCCCTAAAGGTGACTGAGAAACGAAGATGAAGGTCTAGGCAGGAGAGTCGGGGTAAACATTCTGGGGATCTGGCTCTACAGACAGCAGAGGTCACCAGGTCATTAACAGCATCTACTGCCGGCCTTCCCAGTGGAAAACAGATATTCATTTCCTCCTTTGAGGAGATACCCTGCTCCATAGACATTCCTGGTTTCTCCAGTGCTCATGGGTGAGCACACTACATCATGCCCTCTGCCTGCCATCATGCCAGCTGTCCTACTCATTTTAGAGCAAGATTTATTTACTTTTCTGTTTTCATTTAAGAAAAAGTTTAATTCATTTCACATACCAGCCACAGGTCCCTCCATCTCTCCTCCTGCCCCTCCTCAGCCAACCTCCACATCCTCTCTTTGCTGACTCATGAAGAATCAGCAAAGCCCGGTGCATTCAGTTGAGGTAGGACCAGGCCCTCGCCCCATCAAGGCTGTGCAAGTGCCCCTCCATAGGTAATGGGCTCCATAAAGCAGCTCATGCACCAGGGATAGATCCTGATCCCACTGCCAGGGCCCCCTTAAGCAGACCAAGCTACACACTGTCTCCCATATGCAGAGTGCCTACTTCAGTCCCGTGCAGGCTCCACAGTCTGAAGTTCAAGGGTTCCCACTAGCTTGGTTCAGTTGTCTCTGTAGATTTCCCCATCATGATCTTGGTGGCCGCCCCCCCCCACCACTCACATAATTCCTCTTTTTGACTGGACTCCCTGGTGCTCGGCCTGGTGCTTGGCTGTGAACCTCTGCATCTGCTTCCATCAGTTACTGGATGAAGGTTCTCTTGGTCCAATCAGGGCTACTGAAATCTGTGTCTCAGGGAGTCAGTGGAGTCCAGAGAGATGGGTGGGCTTGGGGGACAGAGTGGGATGTAGGCAATATTTATTTAGTGATTTTATGTGATTGGATGTTTGTCTGCATGTAATTCTACCTGCCTCATGTGGAGGCTCTCTTTGCTGTGAAGAGACCACAGTCTGTTCCTGTCCTGTGCAGTGGTCACATCCCTCACCAAGATTTCCACTTTTCCAGTTCACCTTGACTCTCCCTGGAGGAACTGCCTGAAATTTGTATCATCCGTGATTCTTGTCTGCTGTGGGGCACTGTCAAGGGTGAACTTCAGAACCAGCCTTTTGGCTTTTGGTCCCCTTCCCCACAAGCTTTTCTATGGTGCCATGGCAACAGAGAACACAAAAAGCCCAACGCCATTCGTGATAGACTCCTGAGAAAAGACAGGGCTTCCCTTGCATGAGTTCTGATCTCCAGTACCCACATAGAAGCTGGGTGCAGTGGCATGGGACTGTAATCTGAACATGAGGGTCAGGGCAGAGACAGGTACAACCCCAGAGCTCAATGGCCAAGATAGCACACACACACACACACACACACACACACACACACACACACACACACACACACGAACATGTACACACATACATCACACAGAGAAATAAAGGAGCTGGAAGGATGACTCAGTGGTCAGGAGCGTTTCCTGCTGTTGTCTTGGACCTGAGTTGGGTTCCCAGCACCCACAACTAGGTGACCCACAACTGCCTATAATTCTTGTTCCAGGAGATCTATTGCCCGTTTCTGGACTCTGATGGTACTGCATACATGTGCACAGACAAACTAGAGTCTACATTATGTGTATACATAATTAAAGAAATAACACACGTAGCTCAGATGTGGTGGCACACACATTTAGTCCCAGCACTCAGGAGGCGAGGCAGCATATCTCTTGAGTTTGAGACCAGCCTGGTCTACAGAGCAAGTTCCAGGACAGCCAGAGCTACACAGAGAAACTCTGTCTGGACACACACCCCCTTCTAAAAATAACATTTTTTTTTTTTTTTTTAAAGAGAGAAATAAGGAAGGAGCTGGTTGGGAATTCCACTGTTCTCATCATTGGTTAAAAGACAGAATTCAAGCCCAAAGAAAAGGGGACATTGATTTAGGGAAGGAGCGTTGCTTAGCCCAGAGTTCAAGGTCAGCCTGGGAAACAGGGAGATGCTGTCTCAAAATAAATAAATAAATAAAAACCAAAAACAAACAAACAAACAAAAAACAAGACTTGAGGGTATAGCTCAGGGGTAGGGCATTTGCGTCACATGTGTGGGCATGAGCAGAATGGCAGAGGGCGCTGGGGTCTTACCCCCAATACCACTAGAACAAAACAGCACAGAAAGGGAATCTCACACGCTGAGGGCTCACGGAAGCCCTGTGCCTGTTCCTTTAACACCCTGGCTGGTGCCCCAGACAGATGGCACAAGCTGGGGAAGGCTAGGGCTGCACCCCAGTCACCTCTCCCCTACCCTCTATTTGGTTTCTGTAGTTGCTCAGGATTTGCATTTGCTACAGAATTTACAAAGGTGGAGGCAGCTCCCTGTTCTCTTGTGGGGTAGGTAGGTAGGTTGGGGAAGGCAGGCTGCCATTCTGCTCAGCTCCCAACCCCTCCTCCACCCTCACCTCCCCCAGCAGCTGCCAGCCAGTGATAGAGATAGACTTGGTGTGTGGTTGCTAAGGAGAATTGGCTCAGTCATTTTCCGCTGGTCTCAATACCCTCCATCACAAAGCGTGTTCCCAGCAAGCTTGGACATGTTCTCCATTAAAAAGAAACAAGGCGAGAAACACCCAGCTTCCGACAGAATTTTTCAATTGTTGAAACAGGGTCCAGTGAAATCCAGGCTAACACTGGCCTCGATGTGTAACTAAGGATGGCCTTGATCTCTGGATCCCCCTGCTTCCAAGTGCTCCAGCCCTACCTAATAGACAGCACTGGGCATCAAAGCCAAGGCTTTGTATAGCTAGGCAAGCTCTGCTCAGCTGAGGAGCAGCCTCAGCTCTACAAAGCCTGTTTTAGTTCTTTAGGATTTACTGTCTTTATGTGTGTGTGTGTGTGTGTGTGTGTGTGTGTGCAAGTGTGTATGCAGGTGTGTGTAAGTGTATGCAAGTGTGTATGTATGCAGGTATGTGTGTATGTGTGTGTAGGTGTGTGTGCAGGTGTGTGTGTGTAGGTGTGCAGGTGTGTGTGCAGCTGTGTGTGTGTATGCAGGTGTGTGTGTGTGTCGGTGTGTGTGCAGCTGTGTGTGTGTATGCAGGTGTGTGTGTGCAGGTGTATGCAGGTGTCTAAGAGGGCTTTCTGTTCCCAGAGCTGGAGTTCTAGGTTGTTCCAGGAGATACCCAGTGCAGTTCTGGGAAATGAATTCAAATCTCTGAAAGAGTAGCAAGCACTCACAACTAAGGCAGCCCTTCAACTCCCGAAAACTTGTTTGTTTTTTTTTAATATTTATTTTTATTTTATGTGAAGAATTGATGTTTTGCCTGCATGTATAACTGTGTAAGGGTGTCAGATCTTGGAATTACAGTTCTTAGCTGCCATGTGGATGCTGGGAACTGAACTCAGGTCCTCCGGAAGATCAGTCAATGCTCTTAACTGCTGAGCTCCAAGGGAGAAACTTCTTAAGTCAAATAAAATTGTAGAGCAAACCAGTCACCAGAAACTTCACCCTTCTTCCCCAGGTGGTGGATCTGAGGTGGGGGGTCCCGAGCACACAGGCCACTGACCAGTTGACCACAGAACTCTGCTTAGAAGAACTTGAGCGTTGCCAGAGAACGTCCGTAGGACCAGCTTTTGTGGTGAGTGTGTCAGGGTAGGTGGAGTTGCCCTTATTTTGTTTTGTTTTGTTTTTCCATCACAGGAACGTGATCTCTGACAGCTACCCAAACAAAGAGTCAGAGAAGTGGGTGGCATTTTAGCAAACACCCCAGTCCCCAGAAACCGCTCATGACAGACATAACTAATCAGTAACGTTACTTATGTGTTCTTTAGAAGTAGCTGTGAGCCAGGCACTAGCAATCAAATGCAGCAGTCAGTGAGCTGGAGAGTAAAATGCTGACTAGAGAGGGAACTTCCAGGCCCGTCTGAAATTCCCTTCATTCTTCCCACCTGGTTCACTTTACATCTGTAAAATTTTGGGATTCTGGAAAACGAGAGAAAATAGAAACTTTTCCCTGCTTCCATGTTTCTGTTGCTTTGGAACACATAACTGTACTTCCTCTGTTACCAAAATAATTCCCAGGCTGGAAGTCAGTGTAGGCTGTGATTCCAGCACCCAGGATGACGGGACGGAAAGATCAGGAGTTCAAGGTCATCCTTAGCTACGACGTTCCAGACCCTGCCTCAAAAACTGACAATTAAAACAACAATAACAAAACCAATCTGGGAATACCTAGTGCTTGGTAGGCAGAGGCAGGGGGACCTGTTTAAAAATAAAACCAACAAATAAAACCCCTCAGACTCAGCAGGTATGAGCCTGCACCCTCTTCAGAGGACCTAGTTCAGCTCCCAGTATTGTGTCAATTTCCCCTAACTCCAGCTCCGGGAGGAGGGGTAGGGCGGGGCGCTGGGGGCTCTGACTCCTCTTCTGGCCTCTGAGGGCACTGGACTCATGTCCACAGACCCACTCACAGGCTCACACATGACCAAAAAACCTCAGCAAGAGCCACAGACCCTGTGCAGCTGAATTCACATTGCCTTGATCATGTTCAGTCTGTTGGCAGCGTGGATTAGCATTTTCTCAGATTTCTAGAATGTTCTATAGGCTAGTGTTGCCTCAGAGATTAAGTCTCCCTAAAAAAACAGAACAGAAGCAGCTGGAGGTGTGGGCATACACCTGTTATTGCAACTACTTGGGAGGCTGAGGCAGGGGGATTGCTTCAACCCAAGAGTCTTTTTAAAATTTGTTTTTAAACTTTATTTATTTGGGTTGGTGTTTGCCTGGAACTGGGAACTGGAACTACAGACAATTGTGAGCCACCATGTGGATGCTGGGAATCGAACTCAGGTCCTCTGGAAGAGCAGTCAGTGCTCTTAACCGCTGAGCCATCTCTCCAGCCCCAAGAGTCTTTTTATTAAAGAATAGCTTTTTAAAAGGTCTTCTTTGACAATTTCTTGCCTTCATACACTTTATCTTGAAAAATCTACCCCAGCTTGCTCTGCCTTAGACTCCTAGACACTTGCCCCTACATGTGTCTTTGTTTTAAATAGCCCATTGAGTCCAGTTAGCACCTAAATACACACAGGGGTGCAGGCGCCCAGGGCCTGAGCAACCTCCAGAAACAAAGTGACTCCATGTCCCCTAGCAGCCACCAACTGCCAAGAGGCCAGATCAGGATGGGGCCTCAGGACCCTCCCACAAAGAACTTCAGCTGTCTTGACACGTGTAACTGCTCTAAATCTTCCTGCTCTCCTTTTCTGTAATATTCCTGAGCCTTTCGGGAAGGTGTTGATAGAGATATCCCATTTAGAAAGCGTGAGTTGGGGCTGGAGAGATGGCTCAGGGGTTAAGAGCACCGTCTGCTCTTCCAGAGGACCCGGGTTCGATTCCCAGCACCCACATGGCAGCTAGCAACTGTCTGTAGTTCCAGTTCCAGGCAAACACCAACACAAATAAATAAATAAAGTTTAATAGAAAGCGTGAGTTGGAGGCCAGCTTGGGCAGCAGGATGAGAATAAAGCAGACACTGGAACTGGGCAAGGGAACACAAATAAATAAATAAAGTTTAATAGAAAGCGTGAGTTGGAGGCCAGCTTGGGCAGCAGGATGAGAATAAAGCAGACACTGGAACTGGGCAAGGGCTGAGGCGCGCCTTTGCAGATGTGTTAACATTTTGTTGTTGCTGTTGTTTTGCTTTTAGTTTGTTTGTTTGTTTTTGTTTTGTTTAGAGACAGGCTTCTCTGCATAGCCCTGGATGTCCTGGAACTCACTGTGTAGACCAGGTTGTCCTAGAACTCACAGAGATCCCCTGCCTCTGCTGGGATTAAAGGTGTGCACTAATGTACCTGGTCATGTGTTAACTTCTAACAGTGCCTCTGTGTCTTCAAACTACTTCCTGTTCTTTTTGTGCTCGGCTACCAGCATGTTTAATTATTGCTTTAAATTATTTTCTCAGACTGGGGAGAATGCTCAGAGTGAAGTGTCTGGTGTGCAAAGGTGAGAACCTGTGTGCAAATCCGGAGCACCAGAGGGCAAAGATGGATGGACAGTCACTGAGCAGCCATTCAGTGACCTCTGATGGGTCAATGAGCTTGCGTTCCAGGAGAGACTGTCTCAAAAGATAAAGTGTGGGCTGAGAGATGGGTTAGCAGTGAGATGTACCTGCTGTAACCACAGAGTTGCTGAGGAAGACCCCAGACCCCAATAGTATGTAAGCACAAAGAACGTTTATTCCAGCGTGCAGGGGTCCACCCTTTGTACAAAATGGCAACCTTGAAAGGAGAACACAGGCCCCTTGTAAGCTCAGCCAGGGGAATTCTAGAAACAGTTAGGGCATCTCAGACACAATTGGTTAAGCAGGCTGCCGCTACATTCATACATTTTTAATTGGCTGTGGCTATAATTTTATCATTTTGGGCATACTTGGGCAAGCAGGATGTGTTATAGGGAGATTACAGAAACTGTCCCTTTTGGTCACTGCCTTGAGGTACTGTGGGGCTGGCTCAGGCCTGGCATATACTATCTTCTCCTTCATTGTCCTTTCAGGAAATTGAAATTAAGGCCCAGTTGTAAGATGAGCTTACAAATGCCTGTAACTCCAGCTCCAGGGGTCTGTCACCCTCCTCTGGCCTCTGTGGGTCCTGCACCCACAATAACACACCCTCACATGTAAATAAACTTTAAAAAATTAAAACCTTAAAAACACATTAGAGAAAGGGCTAGAAGTTATACTGTGTGCATCTTTGGCCTCCAGTTGCATAGACCACATATGTATGAACACACACACATACAAACCACACATATACACAGACATACCACACACACTCATCACACACACACCACACACACACATACAAACCACACATATACACAGACATACCACACACACACAAACCACACACACACCACACACACACATACAAACCACACATATACACAGACATACCACACACACTCATCACACACACACCACACACACACACAAACCACACACACACACACACACACACACACACACACACCACCACACATGATAAAAATGCCCTCTTGCTCATAACTCACTATTTCAGTCATTCTTCACTCTTCTTACTTTAATTTCCTGAAGACCTGACAATCATGTTGAGTTTGCAAGGGAGAACTGGGTTTCTTTTTTCTCTTTTGAGAAGGGTCTCAGGTAGCCCAGGCTGGCCTCAAACTCACTTTGAAGCTGAAGCCAGTCATTAACTCAGTTCTCCAGCACCCACCTTATGGGGGTGGGGCACAGGCTTTGTCGGGCATGTACAGGGCAACACGCTGGAGTCTGGTCCCTTTACCCACTGAACCATCTCACCAGCCCTGAAAAAATGTTTTTTTAAATGGAAAGGAGGAAATAGTCCCAAACACAAAAATAAATAAACCACCCACAAATTAAAATTTCCAGAGAGAAAGGCCTAGGAGATGCTACATATAGCACACTGGGAAAACACAAGATGACTCCTCTAGCTGCATGGGGTCATCCCCAGGCCTCCTCCTCAGGCCTGGGGACTTGGACCTGTGGCTCCACAGCTGAGTTCTACTGACTCAGTACAGCATTGTCCCGCTTTGTCTCCAGAGCCTGCCTATCACCGTCACTCTTGTTAGGGGGACTTTCCACGAAATCAAACCCACACTGGTGCCCTGGAGAAATGGTTCTGTGGTAAATAACTCATTAGCAGGCCACAGATTCCCCGTGCACCTCCTGTGGAGGCTGGGTCTCTCGGGCCAGCTGCTCCAGTCCCACACCTCCCTCTGGGGCAGGCTGGACCTTGTTCCTGTGAGGTGAGGCTGTGGGGGCCTTGGAGGAGCTGCCCGACGGTCTCTTACCTCAGATTCCTGGACAGGATGTGTGGCTTGGGCCTTTCTGCTGCTCAGGAGGCTGAGGCCAGAGCTAGCCTGGGCAACACTGGAGACCAGACTCAAAACACTAGAAACTTACCCATTTCCCTCACATGTGCGTACACACACACCACATGCACCACAGGCCAGCCTCAATGACTGCTTCTGGGTGTTTTTCTCCTTCCTCTTGCTCTCCTGTGTATCATTCTTCTTCCTCTTCCTCCTCCCCCTCCTCCCCCTCCCTTCCCCCTCCCTCCTCCCCTCCCTCCTCTCCTCCTCCCCCTCCTCCCCCTCCCTCCTCCCCCCCTCTTGTAGCTGTTGTCCAGCTTTGTTCTTCTAAAATAGCCTTCCTTTGCTGTCCATGTTGGCCTAGAATTCACAATCCTCCCGCCTCAGCCCAGTCCACCATGTGCCCCCATTGGATTATGTTTCTGGCCCAGACATTCCAAGTCTGGACCAGAGGTTTGGTTCTACTCTCAGCCCCACTTAGCATCAAATAATCACACACAGGTTTATATTATTTTTACGCTGATTGACCTAGGGCCCAGGCATATAACTTGCTACCTCCTTCATCTGATCTCAACCCATCTTCTTGGGTACCTTTTCCCAGAGCAGCATTTCAGCTTCTTTCTTCTGTGTCTGCTGCTGCCGTCTCCTTGTATCTCTGGCGGTTCTCTGTCTGGCATTTGTCTCTGTCCTTTCTGTACTCAAGAGTTTTCTTAGCTTGGTAGCTCCGCCCACACTTCCTGTCTGCCTTTTGGCCAATCAGCTTTTATTAAACTCATAGGTGGAACAATTATTTAAAATGTAACATAATCCCACTACATGTCCCCACACCCAGCTTCTGACGATGTCTCTTTCTGTAACTGTCACCAAGATATCACCACCAGGGAGGTGTTCAGGGCCTCGGTGTGCTTCCTTCACAGCCCCAGGGTTCAGTGTCGAGTGGGATTTGAACCCATGCCCCTTTTGTCTCCTTGCCAGGCTCTCCTGGGTGACCAGTACGGCCCCTGCCTGGTTCCCCAACGGATCAAGGAGAAAGAGTGGGAGGCGCTGCGGGCCCAGCTGACCTCCAGGCCTCGAGATCTGGAGCTGGTGGCCAGACATTTCCAGAGAGACGACAACGCCATCCCTCCCACCTACGTGCTTCGGCCTCCAGGCTCCGTGGAGGCCCCAGGACCTGAGGAGGCCACCTTGACCTCTGTCCTGCGAAGCGGAGCCCAGGAGGCCTGGAGGCTGGGCCTCATCAGCCAGGAGCAATGGAAGTGTTACTATCGATCAGGTGAGGCCCGGGGACCCTGGTCCATTTCACACAGAACACCAAAGACAGCACATCCCCAGGACCTCAAGTACAAGTGTGCCATGTCAGTCAATGTCAGATCTGCTTGGCTTCCCAGAGACTGCCCAGCTATAGCTAAACCAGTGTCAGCCTCTAGGACCCTTTCCCTATCCCTGGCTCTACCCTCCTGTCTCCAAGAGTGACCACCATCCCCAGTTTAGCTGGGACTGAGGGTGTTCAAGACTGCCTTCTTTATATATATATATATATATATATATATATATATATACATTAATTTAATTTTTTTTAAACTTTATTTATTTATTTATTTGCCTTGGTGTCTGCCTGGAACTGGAACTACAGACAGTTGTTAGCTGCCATGTGGGTGCTGGGAATCGAACCCGGGTCCTCTGGAAGAGCAGACGGTGCTCTTAACCGCTGAGCCATCTCTCCAGCCCCACATTAATTTAATTTATTGGCTAGGGAGTGAGGGCCAGCAGTGGAGACATGTGGAGGTGAGAAGACAATTTGCAGGAGTGAAACCCAAGTTGTTAGCTCTGTGGCAAGGTCCTTTACATACTAACGCATCTGGCTGATCCTAGAAGACTGAGTGTGTGTGTGTGTGTGTGTGTGTGTGTGCATGTGTGTGTGTGTCTTCGAATGCTCATGTAGGCAGGTGCACTTGGGTGTGTGTGCACATATGGGCTTGAGCCCGTCAGCTGTCTCCTGATTGTACCGTGAGGCAGAGTCTCATAATTAAGCCAGTGTGGGTGACCAGCTCGCTCCCCTGAGCCTCATCTGTTTCCAGTGTTAGGCTACACTGTTACAGGGTCAGTTGTCACACCTTTCTGTGAGCACTGTGAACTGTGATCCTCGTGAATACATAGCAAACTACCCACCAAACCATTGCCCCAGCTCCTTGGAGGATTTTTATTTTTTATTTTTTTTGGACAGGATTTCATAAAACCCTGGCCAAACTTGGACCTGTTATGTAACCAAGGATGATCTCGGACTCCTGATCTCCGGAGTACGGAGACAGCAGGTGTGCATCACCTCACTGGGTGTATGTGGTGCAGAGGGTGGACCCCAAGGACTTCTGCACACTAGGCACCTCCAGAATTTATATAAATAAAGTTTAATGTACATGCACCAAGACTCAGGATTTAATTTAACATTGGTTCATTTTCAATTAACTAGAATTCAGACAATACCAGGTCCTTCTGTGGGTTTTTTTGTTTGTTTTTATTCTTTCGTTTTGAGGCAGAGTCTTAGTCACCAAGGCTGGTCTTGAACCTGTCACCCTCCTACATCAGCCTCCTGAGTGGTGGAGGTAACAGGCCTGTGCCTCCATGCCTGCCTTAGAGAGGACTTTGGGGGATTCTTGTCCTTGATTGGGTTGTAGTGTCTCCGAGGGCCTGGCTCTCTCATCTGCAAAGAGCTTAGAGCCTCCACTGAACCCAGAGAGGCTTCAAAAATAACTCCTCAGATCTGTTTGCTGCTAAAAAACAAGAGCCCTCCTGAGACAAATCAGTGTGAGTGGAGCTTCTAGAAAACGAGAGTTCAGGGCATTGCTGGGGAGATAGCTCGGGAGAAGTGCACTGGATGCTCTTCCAGAGGACCCCTCCACTCTGTACTCACAGGCACAAACCCACACATATATGCACATAACTAAAAAATAATATAACTAAAAAAGACAAGTCGGGTGTTGGTGATGCACACCTTTAATCCCAGCTCTCAGGAGGCAGAGGCAGGTGGATCTCTGTGAGTTCGAGGCCAGCCTGGTCTACAGAGGGAGTTCCAGAGTAGCTGAGGCTAAGCAAAGATAAATCTTTAGAAGATGAAGAGTCCCAGGGCAGCCACAGCACACCCTGGAACAGGGATCGTCTAGCTCTGGCAATGGTGTCAAGCTTGTGTGTGAAACAAGGTTTCACTGGCACACTCAGGCACATTTGTTGGGCGTCTGTTGTATTCTTACTAAGATGTCAGAGCTGTCTGATTGTGACAGACTTGTCTTCTTTGGCCCTCTATGGGCAAGGCACTGAGCTTATTCCCGCCTCTGTTCCCGCTTCTACCCAGCTGGTTAGTAAGGACATCAAACTCAGTAGTAACCCTTCCTCCTTCTTCTCTGCCTTCACAGTCACCTTGTCCCCATCACTTATATGTGGGAGGACAGTCTCATTCACTCATCACCTGTTTCCAGAGGTGATGCCAGTTCCCATGTGGACCACAGAGGCTAACACATGCAGGAGCTGAGTATTTGTTCATTGACTGTCTGAGGGAAGCAGACACATGGAGGTGACACAAAGCTGCAAGTCTCATTTGTAAAGTGAATAGTTTAATCTTCACCATGCTGTGTACTGCCATCTCCATCTAGTTCCAGAACATTCTGTCACCTTAGCAGCAGGCTGTTCTCCTGGCCCGATTGCAGAAGGCTGTTCATCTGTTCTCCATCTATACATGTGCCTGTTCTGGATATTTCTTATCAACAAAATCATACACTGTCTGGTTTTTGTTTTTTTTTTGGTTTTTCTTTTGGTGCAGAGTCTTCCTGTGTAGTCCAGGCTGGCTTAGAACTTTGTATGCTGGGCTCTGGAGGTTCAGGTGCTTGCCACCAATCCCGAGTTCAATCCTGGTGACCTACATGGTAGAGGGAGAGAATGACTCCCACCCTGCCCAGCTGTGGACTTTTATGTTGTGTTGATGTGCACATGGCTGTGGGGTGTGCACATGGCTGTGGGGTGTGCACATGGCTGTGGGATGTGCATGCAAGTGGAATCCAGCCCAGGACCTCACTGCTGTCCTTTGTCACAGGCCACCTGATTCCTTTGAGATAAAGTCTACCCTTGAACCAGAAGCTTGCAGTTTCTGGTAGGCTGGCCAGCCGTTGAGATCTTGGCATGTCATTGGAGAGGCATGACGTGTAACCCCCTCCTCCCCACATACACGAGTGTGCATCTCACACGGGCTTCTGGAAGCTGCCCTGAGTGACTGTCCGTTTGTTAACCTTGATAGCCCTTATCCTTCTAGAACCTGTGGCCGCCCCAAGCCCCTCACAGCTCCACTGACCCTGACGACCCCTCCTCTTGTTCTCTGGTTTGCAGTCATTGGTTGGGAGATAGAGCAAGGACTCCTGAACTCATCTCGGGGCGACCAGGGAGCCACTGTCTTCCTGAGAGATGTGCAGGACCTCAGTAAACACATCCTGGATGATTGCTCTCTCAAGATGGTGGATCGGCTGGCGGATGGCTGCCTGGACACAGATGCCCAGAATCTTCTCAGTGACCTCAAGGGACGCATACGAGATGCTCATCCTGGGGCCCTAAAGTCCCACCACCTGCCCTGGAGCCGTGACCTGGTCAATCCCAAGAACAAGGCTCACGCCCGATACCTGAAGGAACTAAGTGAGCAGTTCGTAGCCAGGACCAACCATCAGGTCCTGGAGCAGCTCAGAGAGCTGGATTCAGCCAGACAGGAGCTGGGCTGGCTTTACCAGGAGATCCGCCACCACCTCTGGCAGAGTACAGAGTCCACCAGGATCTTTTGTGGCCACCAGGAGCTCCTGGCCCAGTTGGGGCAGCGGCTCAGACAGGATGACAGCCGGCCCCACACTCCGTTGGTTCTCTTTGGACCACCAGGCATCGGGAAGACCTCTCTCATATGCAAATTAGCTGAGCTGGTACCAGGGCTTCTCGGCCACAAGACGGTGGCCATCCTAAGACTGCTGGGGACATCGAAGATGAGCCTGGATGCCCGGAGCCTCCTCAGAAGTGTCTCCTTCCAATTGTGCTTGGCTTACGGGCTGCCACTGCCCCCAGTCCAGGTCCTGGAGGTCCATGCCAGGGTGGGTCACTTCTTCCACACCCTTCTCCACACGGTGTCTCGGAGGAACTTTGAATCTCTGGTGCTGCTCCTGGACTCAATGGATGACCTAGATTCCACATGCCATTCTCAGAAAGTCTCCTGGCTGCCCCTCAAGTGTCCCCCAAAGGTACATCTCATCCTGTCCACATGCTCAGGCCAGCAAGTGTTACATACCCTGCAGCAGACCCTCCAGGACCCCAGCGCCTACTGGGAGGTGCAGGCCCTGTCTGGATGTCAAGGACAGGAGTTCATTCAGTTGCTGCTGGCTGCGGAGAGAAGGATGCTGAGCCCTGGGCAGAGGGATGTCCTCTGGGCCAGCCTCCCAGAGTGTGGCCACCCAGGGCGGCTAAGGCTGGCCTTTGAGGAGGCCCGAAAGTGGGCCTCCTTCACTGTGCCAGTGCCCTTGGCCACCACAGCTGAAGAAGCCACACACCAGCTCTGCATCCGCTTGGAGGAGACACATGGGCGGCTGCTGGTGGCCCACGTGCTCGGTTACATTGTATGTTCTAGGTAAGTCTGCCCTCCTTACCTCCCTCCCCCACCTTCCTCCTTTCCTTTGCTCCTTTTCTCCTAACCTCCCCCTCTTTTTGTTGGTTGGGTGCACGTATGTGGCATGCGCATGCAGAGCCAGAGGAACATGTGATGTCCAACATGTGGTGTCTTCCTTCACTCTCAGAATAGTTCCCTTGAGTGGGATCTCTTGCTGATCCTGGAGCCAGAGCCCGCTGGGGTTACAGCCACCCCTGGCCTTTCACATGGATGCTGTAGATTCCCACCGAGGTCCTAAAGTGCCCAGAGAGGATGCTCTTTCTGCTACAACAGGCAGCCAGCCCCTCTTTGTTTTCTGTAGGGATCTGGACAGAACCAGGGTTAGTTCTGTGAGGTTAGGCACATGCTGTAGTGCGGGCCTCGGCTTAGCCCTGTGTGTGGCTGCTGTTTTGCTGAAAGTGTTCATCAGCTCCAGCAGTGGCCTGTCTTAGCATCTTCACACTCATATCCATCTTACATGACTCTGGCTAAGACTGCAAACGGAGAGAGAGAGACCAGATCCTAGCTCTGATTCCCGTCGGCACTTGTATGGTGTTGGTGCTCAGTTTGTTGCACGTGGCGGCTATCACCTCATGGCTGTGGTGGTCACCTCTGACTGCTTTGGTATGCAGAGTCACCTGAGAGAAAGCCTTAGCAGGGTATTATCTGGATCTGGTTGACCTGTGCGTGTATGTCTGTGTTTGTATGCATGGGTGCACTCATGCACGTGTATGTGTGTGAATGCATGTCTCTCTTCGTGTGTGTGCTTGTGTGCATGTCTGTGTGAGTATGTGTGTCTCTGTATGTGCATGTATGTGCATATGTGCTTCTGTGTGTGAATATCTATGTGTGGTGTGTGTGTATGTCTGTGCATGCCTCTGTGCCTGTATATGTATGCCAGTATGCATGCATGTATGCACGCCTGTGTGCATGTCTTCGTGCATGTCTGTGTGTATGTCTACATATGTGCATGTATATGCTTATTTGTCTTTGTATGTGTATACCTGTGTGTGTGCATGTGGTGTGTGTGCATGTCTCTGTGCGTGTATGTGCTTACGTGTGTGTTGTCTTGATTGTTCGTTGAGGTCGGAGGACCTGGCCACAACACAGCAGCAGGTGTCCACGGGCTGAGCTTGGACTGTGTGAGGGAGAAGCACCAGCAGAGCGCAAGCAGTGAGCAGGTGGTACGAGTGCATTGGTCCTCTGTGCAGGTGACTGTGGCACTGCTGTGACTAGCCTCTGCAGCTCCTGTGCCCGTGTCTTCCTTGTCAGGGTGGCCTGGGACCCTGCCTACCAGCTTCTCCTTCCTTGGGGCCAGGATATTGTATTACAGGCGTTGTCAGTCATCATGGCCTCTGTGCTATGTGGAGATGATCATGTAATTATTTTACCCCTGGTTCAGTGTTGGAGTTGCACTGCATTGCTTTATTATCTTCTCTGATTTCTCTCTCTCTCTCTCTCTCTCTCTCTCTCTCTCTCTCTCTCTCTCTCTCTGTCTCTCCCTCTCTCCCTCCCTCCTTTTAAGACAGAGTCTCTCCATGTAGGCTCACAAAGATCCTCCTGCCTCTGCCGCCCGAGTGCTGGGATTAAAGGTGTGTGACTCCCTGTCCCTGCAGAATGCTGGGATTACAGACGCATGCTCTCCTGTGCCCTGCTTTTTACGGGAGCGCCGGGGATTCAAACTCATGTGTTCATGCTTGTGCAGAAAGCACTTTACAAAGCCAACTCTCCAGCCCCTAGAGTGCTCTTTCGTAAAATTAGTACTTAGAAGTAATTTGAAATTTATAACTGATCACAGCAATGGTACAAAGGGTAATTTGGCTTTCTCGAAGAAGCGGGAGAAACTGCCAAAGCTGCAGAAGCATGTTACGCAGAGGGAGGGGCTAAGCAGTGAGCACCCGGCTCCCATTCATCAGGGGCTGCTTCTGCACCTCCTAGGACACTCAGAAACCCCGAGGCACTGGAACATGTCCCCTGCTGCCTGAGCAGGCTTGGGTGAAGTTACTGCCCCTGTGGACGCACCAGCTCATTCTCCTTTTCCTTCACCTACATAGTCTGTATATCTCTATTTTCTATGGTCTATTTTATCAGTTACCTCTCATCTATTTGTATCATGTATTAGTCTGTCTTACCCACCATCCTCTCTCTGATCTTTCTATTTATTGTGTATCTAACATCTGTTATGCACTATCTGTGGGTCCATCATCCATAAAAACACACTGTCCCGGGCTGCCTGAGCATTTCTCATGAGCATCATTTCTATTTCTCTGAAGTATTTCATCATGCTGGCCGAAGAAGCCAAGCACTGCCTGTCTCTGGTTCCCCAGTGCTGCCGTGCCACCATGTTGCCATGCTCAGTATTTCTGAATCACTGGGGATGTAGCCAAGTCCTCACACTGCGCAACAGGCACCTTATTCACCAAGCCGTACTGTAGCCCAACCATCCAATGCACCTACCGTCTGCTCCCAAGCCAGGATCCTGTCCTGGGCTGTATGAATGAAAGCATGGCCCAGATTCCTCACACGTGGCAGACAGGAAGGACAAGGGACATCAGAAGCTGTAACCTTTAAGGCCACACAATTGAATTTCTTTTGCCAACCAGGCTCCACCTCCCAAAAATGACCCAAACTCCCAAATCATCTGGGGACCAGATGTGGGAAACATACCACACTCAAACCCTCAAAGGGCTTCACTTTCTTAGCCTGTTCATGTTGCCATGACAAACACCACAGGCTGGGTTTCATCAATAAGAGAAATGGCCAGTCAGTTCTTTATAGGTGTAGGATCCACACCCAGGCACTCAACCAACTTCTGGTTAAGAAAACTCAGAAAGTTCTTCAGCCAAAGCTCACTGGGTACAGTCCCTGAGGCTCAGTAATAGATGGAGCACTGAGAGCCCAGTCGGTAGGGTGCTTGTAGCTCAGTGGGTAGGGTGCTTGTAGCTCAGTGGGTAGGGTGCTTGTAGCTCAGTGGGTAGAGTGCTTGTAGCTCAGTGGGTAGGGAGCTTGTAGCCCAGTGGGTAGGGAGCTTGTAGCTCAGTGGGTAGGGAGCTTGTAGCTCAGTGGGTAGGGTGCTTGTAGCCCAGTGGGTAGGGTGCTTGTAGCTCAGTGGGTTGGGTGCTTGTAGCCCAGTGGGTAGAGAGCTTGTAGCTCAGTGGGTAGGGAGCTTGTAGCTCAGTGGGTAGAGAGCTTGTAGCTCAGTGTGTAGGGAGCTTGTAGCTCAGTGGGTAGGGTGCTTGTAGCCCAGTGGGTAGGGTGCTTGTAGCCCAGTGGGTAGGGTGCTTGTAGCTCAGTGGGTTGGGTGCTTGCCTAGCATGCATGAC
Source organism: Sigmodon hispidus (assembly GCA_004025045.1). NCBI lineage: Eukaryota > Metazoa > Chordata > Mammalia > Rodentia > Cricetidae > Sigmodon > Sigmodon hispidus. Next base: position 18,736 of record PVIH01018829.1, read on the forward strand.
GAGGTCCTGGTTTCTATCCCCAGCTCCACACAAATCAGGCAGAGTGATGCCTGCCTGTCATCCCAGCACTTGAGAAGTGGAGCCAGGAGGATTGGGAGTTCAGAATTATACTTGGATATTTAATGAGATTGAAGCTAGCCTGGGCTATATGAGATATTGTCTCAGACTAAATAAATAATAGATAGATGATAGTAGATAGGTAGTTAGGTAGACAGAAGGACAGACAGACAGACAGACAGACAGACAGACAGATAGATAGATAGACAGACAGATAGATAATGGGCTAGAGAGATGGCTAAGGGGTCTTTCTTTGCCATCTTCTCCTTTAGAGGACCAGGCTTTTGTCCTTGTATTTTGCAGCTCACAACTGTCTGCAATTCTAGTTCCAGGGTATCCGAAGCCCTCTTCTGGCTCTGTGGCCACCAGGCAAGCATGTGGTGTATAGATACTGATGTAGGCAAAACACACATGCACATCAAATAAATAAACACATACAACTCATTTAAAAACCCAAACCAGATGGATTACAGTGTACACCTTTAATCCCAGCACTCAGGAGGCAGAGGCAAGTGGATCTGTTCAAGGCCTGCCTGGTCTACAGAGTGATTTCCAGGACAGGCAGGGCTATACAGAAAAACCCTGTTTCAAAAACCAAGCAAAAACCCCAAACCAGCAAAGCTCAGTAAATGGTCAAAACATTTGCACCCATGTTGAGCGTATTCAGACCTTGTTTGGGGACATTGCTCTGTTGCACGAATCCTAATTTGTATTATAACAAAAACCCAGAGCCAGATGTTGGAGTAAATGCTAAAAGATCAGAGAGGCAGAGAAACAAGCCACTGAAGAAATTTCTCTCACCACGACTGAATCCTCAGGCCAAAAGGGGAATATCTTGTCTCCAAGAATCCTCAGACTGAATGCTCTGAGTCCTCAGCCAAAAGGGAGGGAAACACAGGGTGGATTCCTGTCTCCTTCCTTTCTCTGCCCAACCTATCACTTCCTGTCTCAGCCTTCCTAGTGCTGGGATTGAAGGTGTGTGATCCCCAGTGCTGGGATTGAAGGTGTGTGATCCCTAGAGCTGGGACTGAAGGTGTGTGATCCCTAGAGCTGGGACTGAAGGTGTGTGATCCCTAGTGCTGGGATTGAGGTGTGTGATCCCCAGTGCTGGGATTGCAGGTGTATGATCCCCAGTGCTGGGACTGAAGGTGTGTGATCCCTAGTGCTGGGATTGAAGGTATGTGATCCCTAAAGCTGGGACTGAAGGTGTGTGATCTCTAGAGCTGGGATTGAAGGTGTGTGATCCCTAGAGCTGGGATTGAAGGTGTGTGATCCCTAGTGCTGGGATTGAAGGTGTGTGATCCCTAGAGCTGGGACTGAAGGTGTGGGATCCCTAGTGCTGAGATTGAAGGTGTGTGTTCCCTAGTGCTGGGATTGAAGGTGTGTGATCCCCAGTGCTGAGATTGAAGGTGTTTGATCCCTAGAGCTAGGATTGAAGGTGTGTGATCCCCAGTGCTGGGATTGAAGGTGTGTGATCCCTAGAGCTGGGACTGAAGGCCTGTGCCATCACTGCCTGGCCTGTGTGGCTAACTCTGTGGCTGGCTCTGTCCTCTGACCTTCAGGTAAACTTTATTTCTTAGATTACAAACAATATATCATTGTTCCCTAAACACAGTCTGGTGAGTGTGTGTCCACATCAAGTGCAAGGGTGGGGTTTTATGTTTCACAGAGTGAGGACTTGGTTCTGCTTGTGAGCTCAAGTTCTCCAGATACTAAACCATTCCAGAGGGACTCCAGAAGCCTGAGTTCAGGTCATGAACAGCAGCATGGAGGCCGGAAGCCAGTGATCTGGCAATAGTTGAGTTGCCGTGAGAACCTTTTCCCATTCTAGATCTAACTGACATTTTGTAGACATCTTATGTAGGGGTCAAACAGAAGGCAATCTGGGCTCTGTCCTTGTTTATTTAGTGTGTGAGCTGTCACCTCTGGTGCTAGGACATTTTCATCTTTAGACTGTACCCTTTCAGGTCTTTATTGCCAGAAATTCAAAGTAGCAGTGATCAGCCCGGATAGAGGAAGGGTGTGCATGTGTATGCATGCATACATGGCTGGGTAAGAGTGCATGTGTGTGAGTTCACGTGTGTATGAAAGTGTGTGTGTGTGTGTGTGTGTGTGCGCGTGTGTGTAACAAATCTTCTCATCAACATTGACAAATAAGACCAGGAGGCCAAAGTAGCTCAATGGGGAAAAGGCTTACACCCACACGAAGAACAGTATTCTGGTCCCTAGAATCTGATCCCTGCCACACCAATGCCGGCAGGTATGATGGCTCACTTGTGATTCCTTGGAAGTCGAGCAAGCTGGCTAACAAGTCTTGCCACGATGTTGAGCTCTGGGTTTGGTTGACAGAACATGTCTCAGTGAGTAAGTTGGACAAGCCACAGAGGATGATGATTTCTGTTATCAACGCTGAGCTCCCACATGTAGACCGGCCTACACATGTGCATACCATACACAGATGCCCTTCCCCACACAACACACACATGAAAAATGGAAAGAGCAATAAAACCAAAGGACTAAGGGTTTCGGGATGACAGTGCATGACTGCCACCCTGGCACTTGAAAAGCTAAGATGATAAGTGCTGGGCCAGCCTGGGCTACAGAGCAACACTTTGTCTCAAATAATAGCGGACACAAAGAAGCAAGAACATCATTCCATTATGAAGCTGGGGAAAGTGCCTTCCAGATGGTTCCAGGAATGTACCATAGATATAGCATATTGAACCCCAGATCCATGACCTGCTGATTGTCTGCATGAGACACCGTGAAGTAAACACGGGCATTAGTCAGTCAGAGTGGCAAATTGTTATGGAAATTGGAAGGTTCTGTGGACTTTCATCTCAGCCTCTCTGCCTTGGGTTCCCTCTGAACATGGGTCTTATCTGCTCTCCCTCCTGCTCCTGAATGTCAGCTGGCCCAGAGCTCCAGGTGACCCTGTGAGCTCACAAGCTGGGGATGAGGCACCATCCTCTAGCTTGCTGTTCCAATACCCAAATTCAGGAAGACAGGAGTCAACTGGTGCCTTATGGGGCAGAGGCTCACGCCCATGAAGGGTGATACAAGGAGAGACTTGGAGTTCACGTACCTCCAAGCGAACATACCTTGTTCACGTGGTAAAGCACAGGATGGTGGAAAGATGTGTTCACAAGGTAGAGCTGACTCAGAGAAAGAGGTCCCTGGGCTGAGAGATGACTCAGTGGTTAAGAGCACTGGCTGCTCATTTCAGGACCCAGCTTCTGTTTCCAGCACCCAAGTAATCAAGGCCACATGAACTCCAGCGCCATGGAACCTGACGCCATCTTCTGGTCCTTGAGGGTACTGTGCTCATATACAGACACCTATAGTGGCTGATCCTGATTGTCAGTTTGACACACCCAGCAGAGGGAATTCCAAGGGAAGAACTGCCCTCATCCAAGAAGCTTATTGGCAAGTCTTTAGGCTTTGCAGCTCAGAGGGAAAGGGATGCTGGCAGCCAGGCGCCCAGGAATACTGAGTGTTACAGCTCTGTGGAAAAGTAATTAGTCAGGAGCCACAGATCAGAAAAGGGTTTCCCCAATGTAACAGCTCTGCTCCAGCAAGTGAGGGCCTCCCCTGTGAATCTGTTACAGTCCTGCTGCAGTTTCTCAGAGTGTAACAACTCAACTCTGCTAGAGGAACACTTCTCCATTGAAAATGTTGCAGCTTGACTCTGCTCTGCCCAGACTCAGTCTCTGCTCCTGTGAAAGTAGGTGTCACCCAGACCTCATTCAAGAGGTTTATTGGGAGGAAGAATCCAGGACAGTGGCTGCCTCTGCCAGGGGGATGGGTGTGGGGAATGCAGCAGTAAACTGAACAGACACAGGGCTTATATAGGTTTCTTAGGGGTGGAGTTTTCCAGGGAGGAAGAAGATTTTCAGGGTGGAGATTGGTCAGGTCTCAGTCCCTGAGCTCAGATGGACCAGATCCTGTGCTCAGGGATGGGTTACTTTTCTGTTTTGTTGGTCAGGGGCAGATTTGGCTCTGGTTTCAGAGCCAAAATGTTTATTTCACTAGCTCTTTTTGGGTTTTTAGTTCTAATTTCAAGGCCAAGGTATATTTCTTTCACTGGCTCTGGTCTCAGGGCCAGGGTAGGTTTCTTTCACTGGCTTTGGTTTAGGGCCAGGATGGGTTTCTTTGACTGGCCCAATGAACCCTACAAAGTCTGTGGAGCATTTTCTTAATTTCTGATTGATTGGGGGTCCAGGCCACTGTGGGCAGTGCTAGCCTTGAGTTTCATTTCCAGCCTCCAGGTACCTGCCTTGGGCTCCTGCCCTGGTTCCCCTCAGGGATGAACTGTGACCTATATACAAAACAAACACTTTTCTAAGCTGAGTTTTTTTCTTTATGTTTTTAAGGCTACAGGTCTCACTCTATAGCCCTGGCTGGTTTAGAATTTGTTCTGTAGACCAGGCTGGCCTTGTACTCACAGAGATCTGCCTCCTAAGTGCTGGAATTAAAGGTGTTCACCACTGTGTCTTGCTACTTCCCACGTTGCTTTTGGCCAGTGTTTTATCACAAGCAAAAGCAGTCTAGAACACCCAGACATAGAAGTCACAATAAAATAAATTTTAATAGAAAAAGAGAGTCCCATTGCAGAATATTCAGCCCTGGGGGAGTGTTGACCCAGTCTGCAGGTACTTTGTCACAACACGGCAAGAGCTGTTCTTGGCATCGGTGAGTGGTGTCCGGGGCTCTGCTCAGCAGTCTAGAGTAAGATGATAGTCAGTGTACCCTAGAGAGATATATGCACATATATGTTACATATAATTCCATGCAATCCACAAGCAGAAATGACACATCAGTAATTGTGTGGCTGATATAAATTTATCAATGACATTTTTATGTAGCAGAATATTTTATGACTAATATAAAATGATTAATATGCCATAATGTGGGAAACTACTGACATATTGGTATCAGTAATAATATACTATACTGAACACATTATATTACTAATATTTTAATGTTATATTGGTAATGATAATATAAAATTAAGCAAACTATTAATATATAAATACAGTATAACAAATTTAGATTTTTTTGAGACAAGTTGTCATTATATATCCCTGCTGCCTTTTCCTCTCTGAGCTATCTGCCTAGCCCAATACAGTAAGTTCTAGAACCTATGCCTGACACAGACTTAATACATACTATAGAAAACATGTTCTGTGCATACTGGATGTATATGTCCATCTGCGTCAGCTCTAGTCCTTTTATTTTTTTTTATTTTTTAAGCTTTATTTGTTTATTTATTTGCCTGGAACTAGAACTACAGACAGTTGTTAGCTGCCATGTGGGTGCTGGGAATCGAATCTGGGTCCTCTGGAAGAGCAGACAGTGCTCTTAACCACTGAGCCATCTCTCCAGCCCCGTCCTTTTATTTTTAATTAATTTTTTTGAGACAGGGTCTTTCTCCATAGCTCTGTCTGTCCTAGAACTTGCTACATAGATCAGGCTGGCCTTGAACTCACAGAGATCTGTCTACCTCTGCCTCCAGACATGTGCCACCATGCCCTACCCTAAACTGTTTTTAATTGTTATAGGTGTATGCTTGTCCATGTGCCTCACTACAGGTCACATCCCCAGGCGCTGGAGGTGCAGGTGTTGTGAGTAGCCCAACTTGAATGCTGGGATTGAACTCTGACCTGTCAGGCTCTTAACCACTCAGCATCTCTCTAGCCTGTTTTGTTTTGTTTTAGTTTTGGTTTTTTGAGACAGAGTATAACCTTAGCTGTCTTGGAACTCACTCTGTAGACCAGGCTGGCCTTAAACTAGGAGATCTGGCTGCCTCTGACATGCTGGGATTAAAGACAAGTCCCACCAATGCCCTGCTCTTCAGCCCTTAAAAAAATTTTTTTTTGAGACAGACTCTCATGTAGCCCAGGCTGTCCTGGAACTCTCTATGCAGCTGATGACCTTGAGTGACCTTGAGCTCCAGATCTTCCTGCCTCTACTTCCCCAGTGCTGGAATGACAGAGGTGTGTGACCGTGGCCAACTGAGACGCCCCCGACCCTAGAGAGTAGCCTGTGCATGCTCTGCAGATGTTTGTGGAGGGGAGGCATCTGCAGTGATCTGTGCTGCAGGTTCTCTGACAGAAGCTGCGCACAGTCCGGTCCCTGCGCATCCTCCTCCCAGGGTGGCCACAGTGTGTTGTGCCTCCTTCCCAGGTACGGTCTCTCAGAGGCAGAGCTTAAGGACGTGTTGTCTTTGGATGATGAGGTCCTGCAGATTGTGTACCAGGACTGGACACCACCCAGCAAGGAGATCCTGCGCTTCCCGCCCCTGCTGTGGGTGCGGCTCCGCCGGGACCTGGGACACTGCTTGACCAGGAAGCCTGTGGATGGTTGCACACTGCTGGCCATCGCACAAAGGTAGGCCCTGAGATACTGTCTTTGCGGGACCCTGAGAGCAAAGGCTCCCGACTAGATTCTTGACTTTCTGTTCTGGGGTATTCAGGCAATCTAGCACATACCTAATCTGTCTGTTTTGTGTATTTGAATGTTGTGTGAGGTGCTCTGGGATGCTAGGCAGGGCCTCCACCCCCTGAGTCACACCTCCAGCCTTTTATCACTGTGTGGGTGTGCACAGTACCCTCACCTATGTGCAGATTTATGAAGGATAGATGTTGACCTCAGGTTTGAATTCTGTCACTCTTCAGGGTCTCTCACTGAACATGAAGATCACTAATTCAGCCACTATTGGACAAATTCTATTTAGTATATAATAAAACCTGGAGCCAGATGTTGGGGGAAAGCTGAAATATCGAGAGACAGGGAACAAACCACAGCCACTTCTCACCCAGCCAACTCCTCAGGCTGAACGGGCTGGGTCCAATCTCCACGAGTCCTCGGACTGACTGGGTGGGCTGTGGGAAGGACCTCTGCCTTCTCCTCCTTAACCCTTTCCCTTCCCAGCTATTTTAATTTCTGGACCAACTTCTCTAGAGCTAGAATTAAAGGTCTGGGCCACAGCTGCTGCCGCCACCACCTGGCTCTGTTTGGCCTTGAACCCACAGAGATGCAGAGGATCTCTGGTCTCCCAAGTGATGGAATTAAAGGTGTGGGTCACTCCCTGACCTTCATGGATTGGCTCTGTGGTACTCTGTCCTCTGATATTTCAGACTATTTTTCTTAGATACGGAGTATATCAGCACAGCCACACTGGCTCACCACAAGCCCAGGCTTCTGTTGCCCCTGCTCCTTCTCAAGCGCTGGAATTGAATGTGCTTCTTACCTCCCCAGGCTTTTACGTGGTGCCGGGATTTGAACTCAGATCCTCATGCTTATACAGTAAGCACCTTCTCCACTAAGCTACCTTCCTGGTCTCTTTTCATTTTTTTTTTTGATTTGCTATGATGTCTTTTTAAGTTGCCCAGGCTGGTCTTAAGCTCCAATTCAGCCTAGCCACACAGGAATTCAACCTGTGACCCTCCTACCTCTGAGTAGCTACAGAAACAATCTTGCACCACCTGCCACACCAGATCAAAGGTTCTTTTTCACATGTATTATTTCTGTACACATATAGGTGTGGGTGTGTGCCATGGCATGTGTGGTGATGTATTTTATACTTAGCAAAATCAGCCTGGAATATCAGAGGACAGAGTCACCCACAGTTAAGTCATGAGGATCAGAGAGTGGTGATTCACGACTTTCATCCAGCACAGGAAAAAACAAAAAACCCTGTCTCAAAACAAACAAACAAACAAGGCTGGAGAGATGGCTCTATCCTCTGGTATTCCAGGCTGATTTTGCTAAATCTAAATACATCACCACAGATGTGTAAAGGCTGGAGGACAACTTGTGGCGGTTAGTTCTTGCCCTTCTGTGAGGTGAGTGGCAGGGATCATGCACCTTGGCAGCAAGCACCTCTGTGTACAGTGCTATCACATTGCCCCCAGAAGCAAAACTCTTTAAGAGAGAAAGAGAAATAAAAAAGAAGCTTCATATTAGAAGGCAGCATTAAATAAGAAGAGGATATGGTGTGGATAGACAGCTCCTGTACTTGTACTGCGCCAGGGGCCATCAGCCTGTTTTTCTCTACAGACAGCTATCTAAGGTGATCCGCGCTCGATATCTGTCTGGGCCCGAGAGCTCCAGGAGACATGGTGTGCTAGCTGAGTTCTTCTCTGGAGCCTGGAGCCAGGGCACCAAGAAGCTCATCACCCTGCCACTCGTGGGGAAGCCCCTAAACCTGGACCGCAAGGTGAGCCATGGTTACTCCATTCCCAAAGCCGGACCCTGACATGACCTGCTCCTTCTTTCCCAGTTCCCTTCCACAGCACTGAGGTGCTCCCCAGAATGCAATTCTGAGTGCAAGACTCATTAGACGCGGGGTGTGTGCTGTTTTGCACTAAGTATTTTTGGGGTGCATCCCTTCTTACCATTGATGAGGTTAAAATCAAAATGTCAACCAGCTCTGGGACATCCTGCTGTGTCACCCAGGAAGGTACAGCCTCCCTGCTGTCTATGGGGGTCTCCTTGGCTGCACCTGAGGACAGAGCTGTGACTCTTTACATGAAGACTGGCATCTTGGCTGAATATTTGACCCTCCATAAAAATGCCAGGGGCTGGGGGCTGGAGAGATGGCTCAGCAGTTAAGAGCACCGCCTGCTCTTCCAGAGGACCCGGGTTCGATTCCTAGCACCCACATGGCAGCTAACAACTGTCTGTAGTTCCAGTTCCAGGCAAACACCAAGGCAAATAAATAAAATAAATAAAGTCTTTTAAAAAAATGCCAGGGGCTGGAGAGATGGCTCAGTGGTTAAGAGCACTGGCTGCAGCCCAGTGGTGGTACACATCTTTAATCCCAGCGCTTGGGAGGCAGAGGCAGAGGACCTGCATGGCTGCTCACATCTGTAACTCCAGCTCCAGAGGATCCAGTGCCCTTTTCTGACTTTGTGAACACTGTACCCATGTGGTGCACAGGCATACATGAAGTCAAAATAACCACACACATAAAATAAAGTAAACCTTTTAAAGGTCACAAGGAACAGGGGCTGGAAAGATGGCTCAGTGGTTAAGAGCACTGACTGTTCTTCTGGAGGACCTGAGATCGATTCCCAGCATTTACATGGCAGCTAACAACTGTCTGTAATTCCAGGATCTGATATCCTTACACAGTTATACATGCAGGTAAAACACCAATTCACATAAAATAAAAATAAATATTTTTTTAGAAAGATAGACACTTCTAGGCATGGTGCGACTCACACCTTTAATCCCATCAGTCTAGAAGCAGGTGGATCTCTATGAGCTCCAGGCCAGCCTGGTCTACAGGATGAGTTTCAGGACAGTCAGGGCTGTGTAGTGAGACTGTCTCAAACAAATCAAAAAGCTCATGGTGGGGAATTCAGTGGCTCTCTTGGGCTAGATGGCCAGTCTGTCCACCACAATTGGTGTGGTTCAGTGTGAGCCTGTCTCAATAAGCCACGTGGAGGAAGAGTTGTCACACCTATCTGTGCCTTGTGCATGTGCACACATACTCACATGCACACACATTCATATGCATACACACTCACATGCACACACATTCATATGCACACACACTCACACACTCACATGCACACACACTCACATGCACACACACTCACATGAACACACACTCATATGCACACACACTCACATGCACACCCTCACACGCATACACACATTCACAGATGTGTGCACACACACACTCACACACTCACCTGCACACACACACCCTCACACGCATACACACATGCACACATGCACACACACACTCACATGCACACACACTCACATGCACACACACTCACATGCACAACCTCACACGCATACACACATTCACAGATGTGTGCACACACACACACACTCACCTGCACACGCACACACTCACACCCTCACACACATACACACATTCACACATGCACACACACTCACCTGCACTCTCTCTCTCTCTCTCTCTCTCTCACACACACACACACACACACACACACATACACACGTGATCATTACTGGGAACACCTAGAACATACAGGAGATCGAGAAGCAGCATTGCTGCACTGCTGTCAGTCTTGCGTGTCTTTCCAGCTGGTCTGCTCATGTGCCTTGGTGTCCCAGAGCTTGGATGCTGTTGCCGTGCTCCCGACTCAAGGCTCGGCTCAGCCTCCTCTGCTTTTGAGCGGCCTTCGGAGTCTCCTCTCTGCTCTTCCAGCCCTCAGCCTGCTTCACTTCACCCTGTCTTCACAAGGAACAGTTCTAGAATGCACGATTCCCCCCCCCCATACTCCCCATAGCTCCACAACGCCTGCATCTCCAGCATGCCAGCCAATGCTTTCCCCATCTCCTCCTCCCGTCTCAGTCTCCTCACCTGCCTTATAACTAACTGCTCTTTCCTAATCTCACTGTGTTCTCAGCCTTCAGGGCTTTGTCGATGTTACTGGGTTTTGGTTTTGCTTTTGGAGATGGGGCCACACCTTGCTGTGTAACTTGGCCTAGAACTCCCTTAGGCTCACATGACCTATCTTTCTCCACCTCCTGAGTATCGATGGCTGCAGGGACGACTGCAGTGCCTGGCAATATTACTGCTCTGACATACTTAACCAGACTCCTGCTCACCCTCCGAGGCCCAGCTCAAATGTCTCATCTCTAGCAGAACTTTCCCCTTTCCCTGCCAGGCCTCATCCTTGAAATGCTCAAGCCCCACGTCCCTCTGTCTGGCCCAGGCTGGGAGGTGGTGGGTATCTCTGTTTGCCATCATGTCCCTCTTCCCTCCAGTACCACCTGGTGCCAGCTTGGCCAGTGTTTGTGGAGTGAAGGAAAGCACTGGGATTCAAGCCTATGCTGATGCCTTTTCCCATCTCCACCAGGTGGCCCCACAACCACTGTGGTTCTCAGGTACAGTGGCCAACCAGAGGAAGCTGACAGAACTACCCTTCCATCTGCTACATGCAGGCCGCATAGAAGAGCTGAAGCAAGAGGTATTAGGTAAGGGTTGCCATGACAGAGGCCACAGGGCCCTGGACACCCACCCGCACCCACCCATCCACCCACCCACCCATCTATCCACCAATTCATCCATCTATCTATCCATCCATCTATCTATCCAACCACTCATCCATCCATTCACCCATCCATCCATCTATCTACCAGTTCATCCATCTATCCATCTATCTACCCAACCATCCATGCACCCATCCATCCATCCATCCATCCATCCATCCATCCATCCATCTATCCATCCACCTATCCAAGAACCCATCTGTCTATCCACCTAACCAAGAACTCATCCATCAATCCACCTACACAAGAACCCATCCATCTGTCCACCTAACCAAGAACTCATCCCTCCACCCACCCATCTATTCATCCACCTACCCAAGAGCCCATCCATCTATCCACCCATCCAAACAACCATTCATCTATCCATCCAAACAACCATTCATTCTTCTATCCATCTACCCACCCATCCATCCACACAGCCATACATTCATACACCCAACCACCCATCTATTCATCCAACCATCCATCCACCCATCCATCCACCAAACCATCTATCCATCCATCCATCTACCCAACCATCTACCCATCATCCATCCATCTAGCCAACTCAACCACTCATCCATCCACCCACCCACCCATCCATGCACCCATTCAACTACCCATCCATCCATCCACCCACCCAACCATCCACCCATCCATCATCTATCTACCCATCCATCCAACCACTCATTCATCCATTCATCAATCCAACCACCCATCATCCATCTATCCATTTATCCATGTACTCACTCACCCACCCATCCATCTATATACCCACCCATTCATCTATCCATCCACCCATCCATCCATCCATCCACCTACCCCCATCCATCTATTCTTACATCCATCCATCCATCTATCTATCCACCTACCCAAGAACCCATCTATCTATCCACCTAACCAAGAACTCATCCATCAATCCACCTACACATCAATCCATTCATCCACCCACCTACCCATCTACCCATTTTTCTATTCATTTATCCACCACCCACCCATCCATTCATCCATCCATACCTGTGATTCTCAAAAAACATTCTTCCTTTGAGAATGGATGAATAAATGAATGGATGAAAAGCTGAATGAATGGGTGAGAAATAGAGGGGCAGAAGGGTGAGTGAATGGGAGGTGGTACTGAAGGAAAAACTACAAAGTTAAACCAGCGAAGGAGCAGCAGATAAATGAATGGATGACTAGACATATAGATGGGTGGATATAGTTACAGATGGATGGATAGATAGACAGATAATTGATGCATGATTGATGGATGGATAGACAAGTATATGAATAGATTGGTAGATCAATAAATGTATTGATGGGATAATAGATGTGTGTATATATGTGTATGTATTGATGATTAGATGGAAGAATGAGTGGGCTGATAGACAAGTGCATGAATGGGTCAATGAGTAGAGGAATAGATAGATTGGTAAATGGAAAAATGAATTAATAGATGAGTACCCGGCTGGGTAGATGAATGGGTGGGTAGATGGATGGTTAACTGGATGATTGGGTGGATGTCTACATATCTATCCCCCGCTCACCACCCACACTTGTGATTTTCAAAGGACGTTCTTCCTCCAGGAATCACTTGTCAAATCGTGAACACATTTCTGAGAGTCAAACTTATAGACAGAGGTGTCAGCAGCAGGTGGGGTGGAGAGCAGGTTAGATTCTATCAATCACAGCTCAGTACCCACCACAGAAACCATCAGCCTCAGGGCCGGAACTTCAGAGTTCAAGAACCCCCGGGAGAAAGGATGACCACTCTCCCACCCTTAGAATGATCCAGCAGGAAGCAAGGCTACACCCCTCACTTCTTGCCCTCCGCAGGGAACATGAGCTGGATCTGCTGCCGGGGCATCTCTGGGGGCATCGAGGACCTGCTGGATGACTTTGACATGTGTGCTCCTCACATGGACTCTCCTGAGGTCAATCTGATTAGAGAAGCCCTCCAGCTGTGTCGCCCTGCTGTGGAGCTCCGGGGCATGGGTGAGTGTCCTGACCTGCCTGCCAGGAGGACGCTCTGCACTGCTCTCCAGAAATCTCAGAAACCTGGGAACTGCGGGTTGATTTTTCACCAACCTCCACCTCCACATGTCAATCATTCACTCTGTTCATCTACCCACTCACCCATCCATCCACCTACCCATCCACTCATCCATCCACCCATCCCACCTACTCCTCTCTCTCTCCCTCTCTCTCTCTCTCTCTTCACTCACTGGGTCACTTTCTTGTCTAACTCATGGCATCTCCTTCAGTGCACACTTGTAGAATTTGAAATGCAGTCAGGAAGAACTTTGGAACAAGATCTGAAAAACCAGTGCTGCCCCTCCCTCTGGACCCACATTTTCCTCTGGACAAGTCCAGACAGGAAGCATTTCAGGCGAATAAAGGGAATTGTGTGCAAACTTAGGTGGCAAAAGACAAAAATAAGTCCCATAGATTTTTGTTTGTTTGGTTGGTCAAGATGAAGCTTCTCTGTGTGGCCCTGGCTGTCCTGGAACTCACTATGCAGACCAGGCTGGCCTTGAACTCAGAGATCCTCCTGCCTCTGCCTTTTGAATGCTGGGATTAAAGGTTTGTGCCGCCGCCTCTAGGCTGTCCCTTAGATTTTTAACTGATGAAGTTAAGAAGTTGAGAATGATCACAGGGTTCGAGAAGAAGGCTCAGTCAGTAAGGAGCTTGTCGTGAGAACTGGAAGCCTTGGCTTCAGGTCCCCAGCACTCATGTAAACTCCAGGTGTGGTGCTGCACATCTGCAGTTCCAGTGCTGGGGGTGCTGTGCACACCTTCCATTCCAGTACTCAGGATGAAGAGGCAGGTGGACCTCTGTGAGTTCAAGGCCAGCCTGGTCTCCATAGAGAATCCCAGGGCAGCCTGGGCTACACAGTGAGACCCTGTCTCAAACAAAGGAACAACACACCCAAACAAACAAAGAAGTGACCGTAAGAATAAACTTTGTCCTTAATATGGCCACACCAGGGACAAAACCAGCATTCTGCTGACGGGAAGACTGTCTGTGAGGTGCTCACAGGAAGACTGTCTGTGAGGTGCTCACGGGAAGACTGTCTGTGAGGTGCTCACTGTAGTCTGGGTTCACAGGAGATGAACAAAAGAAAGTTGAGCTGCCCTGGTGCAGCGTGGCCTGACTGACTGATCATCGCCTCAGGTCCGGTTCTGTGGGATCGTCCTGGCACCAGGGCAGCCAAGTGCCACAGACACTTTGTTCTTGCTACTTGAGATAACCCCGGGAGTTGATGACCCAGAGCAAGACTGGATCAGAGAAGTAAAACTGCAATTGGAGGTGCAGGCTTGTCATCCCAACCCTCGGGGAGAAGGAAGTAAACAGGAGTTCAAAGTCCATTTCAGCTTTGTAAGACCCTCTGACGCCAGAAAGAAAAAGAAAAAGAGGAGGAGGAAAAGCATAGGTCCTGGGACATGACAATGTAAAATGCACAATATATAAGCCTAAGGACCTGAGTTCAGATCCCCAGCCCCATGTCAAGGTTCAGTGCAGGAGCATGCATCTGCAGCCCCAGAGATCTACAGGCAGGCAGATCCCAGTCTGGCTGAATACGTGCATTTAGAGTAAAGTGGAGGGACCGCCTCCATGGCTCATCACATAAAGAGGCTTGCTGCCAAGCCTGATAACCTGAATTCAGTCCTGGGACCCACATGGTAGGAGGGAAGTGATTCATATAGGTCCTCTGACTCTCACTTGCACCAGGGTGTATGTGCATGCACACACACACACACACACACACACACACACACACAAAGAAAGAAATGAAATGAAATTTAAATAATTTAAATAATTAAACCATCAAACAATTTGAAGAAAAAGTAGGTGAGTTTTTTGGTTTGTTTTTCAAGACAAGATCTCTCTGTGTGGCCCTGGCTGTCCTAGATCTTGCTCTGTAGACCACACACTGGCTTCCTACTCAGAGATTTTCCCAAGTGCTGGGATTAGAGGTGTGTGCCACTGTACTCCACTAAAAAGTAAATATTTTTAAAGTATTTAGAGTTTGGCAAGCTCCAGGTGTGTCCTATGGGTGTGTCAGATAGGTGTGTCCAGTGGGTGCCTTTGACCTCTGTGTGCCTGACAAGTGTGTCTGATGGTGTGTGTGATGTGTGTGTGTGATGCTTGTGCCTGATGGTGTGATATCTGTGTCTGGTATGTCAATCTGATGTGTCTGATGTTCCTGATAGGTGTGCCTGGTGGAGCTCCACGGATTTGCCTGTCCCTGCCTCCCTAGTTATGGTGTGCGTCACCAGTATCACCAGGCTGGGCTTTTTGTCAGGGTGCTGTGATCAAACTTACACTCCCATGAGTATCAGGCCCGTACTGTCACCTGCTTAGACAGTCTGTGGCATTCGGTTCTCCTTCCTAGCGGTGACTGGTCCTCATGATACTCTTGTTCCCTATCGCCCACCCCAGGTCCTAGCTCCTCTTGGGCTGTTTCCTGGCTGTAAGAACCTGAAGGCTCTGCATACTTCCTATAAATTGAGGCAGAGTCTCATGTGTCCCAGGCTGGCTTTGAACTTTTGTGTGGTGAAGGATGACCTTGAATTCCTGATCCCCCTGCCTCGACCTCTTACGTCTGGGATGGCAGCAGTGTACCACCACTGCTGGTTCTGGTGCTGGGGCTGGAGCCCAGATCTTTGCAAAAGCTTCTAGTTTCCCCAGCAGAAAGCAGGGTGAGGGGTGGCAAAATACCACCACCAGAGGACTTCACACAGCGTGTGTTCCCAGGGCATTTTTGTGCCTGTCTGCAGGATCACCCCAGACAGTGCCTCAGGCGCCAAGGTGGCTTTCATGGAGCCTTTTCTGATGCTCCATTTTTAGTTTTATTTTTCTATGTGTGTGCAGGTGCCCATGCTGGGTAGAGGAGCTGGATCCCTGGAGTTTCAGGTGGATGTGAACCACCTGATTGTGGGTGTACGTTCGAAACCACTGAGAATTCTCTCCCGCCTCCTCCATTTCAAAAATGTTTCGTTGTGTGTGCCCATGTGGTTAGCTACTCTTGTGTGGAGAAGTCAGAACACAGCCTGAGGGAGTTGGCTCCCTTCAGGGTCCTGGAACTCAGATCATCAGGCTGGCACCAAGTACATTTATCCACTGACAATCTCTAGCTTGTCTTTTTTTTTTCAGTCAGGGCCATGCTATTCAGCTGAACATGGCTTTGAACTCCTAACCCCGCTGTCTGAGCCTCCAGAGACACCACACTGAAAAGAAGTGCCCACTGAGCGTCTGTGTGTTGCTGGGCATTGATGGTCAGGAGGCTGACATGCTTGTCCCTGGCAAGCAAAGATCGGAGTAGGTGGCTGAGGCTGCCAGATGGACTCCAGAGATGTCAGACAGCAGCCTGGGGTGGTAGACTGGCCTGGACATGGGGGATGAATTTGACAGAAGTTCACCGTGCACTGAACCTTCCACTCTCCTTGTCTTTCTTATTCTACCAGTCTGTCCGTCCGTCCGTCAGCCTCCCACCCTCACATTGTCCATCTTTGAATCTACCCATCCACCTACCTTCCCATCTATCAACACCCCCCACACACACATCACCTTCCTCACCCACACAGCTGGATCGCAGATACATGGGGAGCCGCAGTGAGAGACTCTCTTGAGCCCAGGAGTCAAGACTGGGCAGTAACAAAACAAATAAATATTAATTAACTCATTGGTGGAGAGGTGCCCCTTGGAGGAGAGGGACTGACTGAGGCAGGGGCTCGGGAAGAGAGCTCTAACCAGAGGGAGCATGGTCACAAGGCTGCTGCCGGCTGTTCTGTGCCCAGGAGGCAGGGGGATGGAGTGTTAGGGCCTGGGGAGGGGTCCCAGCTTCTCTGCAGTCCTGTCAGGTAGTGACTCCTCTTTTTTTTTTTTAATATTTTTTATTTATTATGTATACAGTATACAGAAGAGGGCACCAGATGTCATCATAGATGGTTGTGAGCCACCATGTGGTTGCTGGGAATCGAACCCGGGACCTCTGGAAGAACAGTGGGTGCTGTTAACCTCCGAGCCATCTCTCCAGCCCCGTGACTCGTCTTTTTATTGCAGAGAACAGCATTCTACACACCGAGCTCCTGGCCAGACTCCTTTACTTTGCTACGTCGCACCCAGCGATGATTGGGCAGCTGTGCCAACAAGCCCAGAGCTGGTTCCGTGCCTGCCCACACCCAATGCTGGTGCCCCTGGCAGGCTTCCTACAGCCACCTGGGGGACGACTCCGGGCCACTCTCACTGGCTGTCACAAAGGTGAGTGTCCCCAACATCACAGAACCCACACCAGCTCACTGTGTGCCCAGGGGAACCAGATCCCAGATATTTGGGGCTACTCTCTGGGGCTCCCCTCTGCCAGACAGGAGGCCCCAAGGTACCCTGGCTGTCTCATGACTTGGCCTTCTCTGACTCTAGAGACTGTAGATTATTGTTGTAAATACTGCTAATGAGCCTGGAGCTGCCAGATACCTCTGAGGCTGTCCCAGAGAGCTGCTGGCTACAGTCCTACGAGGTTCATGGCAGGCAGTCTGTGAGTGGAGTGTGAAGATGGCCTCCCTGACAGGATGCCAGAGGGAAGAGGTCCTCAGCGTGGCATACCTTGTTACCATGCCTTCTGTGTACCCGATCCACCCCTCCCCCATCCTCCTTCACTCAGGATCCACCCTACTATCTTCCATCTACTTTATTTTTAAGACTTCTTTTCTTAGCCACATGGCGGTGCTGTTGGCCTTTAACCCCAGCACTCACAAGGCAGAGGCAGGCAGGTTTCTTTTCTGTTTTAAAAATTTATCTGTGTGTGTTGTGTGTGTATGTGTGTGTTGTGTGTGTATGTGTATGGTGTATGTGTGTGTGGTGGGTGTATGTGTGTGGTGTGTCTGTATATGTGTGTGGTGTACGTGTGTGTATGGTATGTGTGTACATGTGTGTGTTGTGTGTGTATGTGTATGGTGTGTGTGTGTGGTGTGTGTGTGTGTTTGTGTATGGTATGTGTGTACATGTGTGGTGTGTGTGTATGTGTGTGTGGTGTATTGTACATGTATAGAAATTCCCATAGAGGTCGGAAGAGGCTGTTGGGTCCCCTGAAACTGTGAGCTACCTGATGTGGGTGCTGGGAACTGAACCCCGGTCTCTGCAGCCCCTGAATCGCCCTCCACTATGGTCCTCACACTTTATTTTCCTCACCAGGCTCCCCGCC
>PVIH01018830.1:0-30211 GCA_004025045.1 Sigmodon hispidus
CTTTTAGTTCCTGGCATGTTTCTTTCATAGATTTGTTCATCTCTTCCAATTTTTTGTTTGTATTTTCTTCTATTTCTTTAAGGCTTTTTTTCATATCTTCTTTGAGAGCTTCGATGATCATCAAAAAGGAATTTTTGGTGTTGCTTCCTTCTGTTTCCTCTTCATTGCTCAGTTCAGGTCTTGTATTTGTAAGATTGCCTCTCTCTTCTGGAGTTACCATGTTGTCCTTTGTATTATTATGTAATTTTTTGCACTGACGTTTGCCCATGGCTTCAGTGGTTCACGATTAGATGGGTCCTCGTCAGTTGTGGCACTCGGGTTTGTGTGCCTCCTGTCACCTTTCTGGTCAGGGTCTGATTCTGTCTTTCAGAGACCCCTGCAGTTGTTGGTTCGCTCAGTTTGAGGTCATGGTGGGGAGCCGTGCAAATTCCCTCAGCAGGAGCTGTGGATGTGGTCAGGGGCAGAGTTTACCTGCCCCTGCTCCAGAGTTCACTGGGATTCTGCATACAGCACTCAGTCCCGGGAGCGGAACCAGAGGCAATGGGAGATCACTTCTCCCTCCCAGGCTGGGATATAGGCGCTGAGGCCTCGTGCCCCCTCCTCACCTCTGGGCGGGGTCGGAATCTGCCCTTCAGAGACCCCTGTAGTTGGTTCGCTCAGTTCGAGGTCATGGCGGGGAGCCGTGCATATTCTCTCAGCAGGAGCTGTGGATGTGGTCAGGGGCAGAGTTTACCTGCCCCTGCTCCAGAGTGTGCTGGGATTCTGCAAACAGCACTCGGTCCCGGGAGCATAACCCGAAGCAATGGGCAACTGTAACAAATTTTGATTAAACATCTATGATAGGACCTAGGAGAAATACATTTTCTGTTCTCTAATACTAATACTACAAATTTATATGTTTCATCTTCCAAAACAATATGAACCAAAGAATTTTTGCAGCATAGCATGGTGGTACATCCCTGCAGCTGTGACAATTGGAAGACTGAGGATGTAGAAATAAGACTGAGGTCAGTCTGTGTTATAAGAATGGAAGGAATAAAAAGGGGGATAAAAATGATATAGGAAGATGGCTTAAAAAAGAGAGAAGAAGGGAAGAAAGGAATGGAATGTGTAGACCACTTATTCCTTATTGGCATGCAAGACACTATCCTAAGATTCTGACATTTTAGGAAGCTTATCTTCTTATGGGACAAGATTACTATTTGGCAGTTTGTTAGGGCTCCCAAACGCAGCAAAATTGTATCTTTCAAGATTGGTTCATGGGGGGGCATTTAACTTCACATTAATCAAGAAAACAAAGCATGTATTGAAATCAAGTATTTCTCTGATGATCATGCCCACATCTACCTACCTAAAAGTCTGAAAATTCTGACCCTGTAAAGATCTCAGAAATTTGAGTGCAACCTATACTAGCCAAACTGTGGTCCTTTGAATTTAGAATTTAACTTTCTTATTTTAAATTTTATTTCAATAGCACCACTTGCTGCCATAATTAAGAGCCAATCTGGGGTATGTATTCATCCTCAGTAAAGCAGTGAAGCTATCTAACTTCTATATAAATGCTGCTAAAGTTTTTGGCCTCAATTCATTCAAAAACATTTTACTGTTACCATGTGTTTTCTTGTTTGAAATGTTTTTATTTTCAAACACAAACATAAAAATTCCTGTGCTCCTTGGGATCTTGATGCTTTTCAATCTGAGACCATTATGTAAGGCTCTTTATTTACATTTTTTTATTTGTAAGTAACATTTTTATTATACTTACAATCATGCAATTACATATATTCATGTAATTTCTACAAAGTGCAAAAAAAAAATCATTCAGGGAAAAACCCCTCAATATGGCAAGTAAGTTGTGTAGATCTCAGGATCTCTATTAGGAAACCAATTTTTCTGGATAATTAGGAACCTATTATTATTATTATTATTATTATTATTATTATTATGAGCAAAGAAGTCACACTTTCTATCCTTGTATATCCTTATTCAAGGTCCTTTCCCCTTCCCACCACATCAGATCATTCTCTCTTCTCCACAATTTCCCATCCCCCCCAACCCTGGGCAGGCGGCAGGCAGTCTCAAGGTCCCACTGTCCCAATATTGCTTAGTCCAGCCTCCACTCCTGGCAGATCCAGTTTTGTCCCTCCAACCTCAAGATTGAGTCAGGTGTTCCTCTAGGGGGAGTGGGATCCATGGAGTCAGTCCAACGTGTTTCTGATCCTAAGCTGTTTAGTGGTTGTGGTTTGCAGCTTAGGAATTCTTTGCTTTATTCTTGTTTGTTTGTTTATTTGTTATTTGTCTGTTTGTTTAGAGTCCACTAATGAGTGAGTACATTCCCCTGCTTATCTTTCTGGGTTTGTGATACTTTGCTCAGGAGGATATTCTCCAAATCCATCCATTTGCCTGCAAATTTTAGGATATCATTTTTTCTTACTGCTGAGTGCTCCATTGTGTAGATGTACCACAGTTTGTTAATCCATTCTTCAGTTGAGGGACATCTAGGTTGTTTTCAGGTTCTTGCTATTACAAATAACGCTGCTATGAACATAGTTGAGCTAATTCCTTTGGTGTACAACTGTGCATCTTTAGGGTATACACCCAGAAGTGGTATTGCTGGGTCCTTGGGGAGATTGATTCTCAATTTTCTGAGAAACTGCCATATTGCATTCCAAAGTAACTGAACAAGCTTATATTCCCACCAACAATGTAGGAGTGTTCCCCTTGCTCTGCATCCTCTCCAGCATAAGCTGTCATCTGTGTTTTTAATCTTAGCCATTCTGACAGGTGTAAGGTAGTATCTAAAAGTTGTTTTGATTTGCATTTCTCTTAATTTTTTAATGTATACACTTAGAGTATATATAAAAAAAAAACTCTCTCAGAATTGTTATCATTATATCCCATGGATTTGGATATATTCTGTCTTAATTTTCACAGGATTATTCAAATTTTAGTTTCTTTCTTGATTTATTCAATAATCTACTCATTGTAGAGTTGTTGGGAACTCTATTTTCTTTAATTTTTCTTGCTGCTTATTTATTTTTTTTACCCCATTGTGGTAAGAGAGACTACTGGAACTTCCTTCAATTTTCCTCCACTTCCAGAAACTTACTTTGTGTTCAAATGTGTGATCTACTTTATAAAAAGTTCAATGGTTTGTTCAGAAGTATGGGTACTCTTTGGTGTTTGGGTGAAATCTTCTATAGATAGCTATCAGCCCCATTTGACATTAGTGTAAAAATTTTAATTAAAGTGTGTCTTTATTTGTTTTATACAATTAATCTCTCTAATTATGAGAATGGTATGGAAGTAACACAATATTATTTTGTTTGAGTTAACTTGTGACTTTCAATCTAGTAGTGTTTATTTTATGAAATTTAGAATAGTAAATTCCTCTTAATTTATTTTTTCTTCAATCAAAACAAAGTAATCCTACATATTATTTCTGACAAGGATTAGTTAAAAGTCTATTTTTTTAGATGTTTGAATAGCCACAACTATTTATTTCTTGTTTCCATTTGCTTAGAATATCTTTATCTATTTTTCACCATATGATAGTATTTGTCTTTGGAGATGTTTCTTGAAGACTACAAAAGGTATTCTGTTTTCTAATAAATAAAGGTATTCAAATCTTCTAGTCTGTGCATTTTGGTAGGTTAATTTAGACCATTGATGTTCAGAGTTATTATTTTTTATGCTTTTACTATTTTATTTTTTAATCTTTTTTGATTTTTTGTTTATTTTTGAATAGACTCATTTTTTCCATGTATCCCTTGGTCAGTTATTATTAATTAATGTTTATTGTTCTATTTTTTTCATAGTATTTGAGACTTTCTTAGTCCTCTTGCTTAATAAGTGTCTTAATACTGTTTAGTTTGATTTCCTTTGATTGCATATAGTATTTTTTTTTCTCATTCAGACTAAAATCCTCCTTCAATATCTTCTGCAGGCCTGGCTTAGTGGTTATAAAATTTTTTATCCTTCTTTTATGGTGGAAAGTGTTTTATTTTCAATGGTGGTAGATAGTTTTGCTGGTCTTGATAAACTGAGTTGGCTATTGTGATCCTACAGAGCTTAAAAGACATTTGTTTCATCCTTTCTTGTTTTCATAGTTTGGAATGAAATGTTAACCACTTATTCTGATGTGCCTCTAATTATATGTGACTTGACCCTCCTTTTTGCAGCTTGCTCCTTTAATATACTTTCTTTGTTCTGAACATTTAATGTATAATATAATATAGGGAGTTTCTTTGCTAACTGGAGATTTTTGTGCCTCTCACATTTTTTTATAAAACATTCTATCTTTGATTTTAGCAGAATTGAATTTCTATCACACCCCAAAAATGTACACAGAAAGAAAGACAAGTAAGAAGGATTTCTTTCTGAGAAGGAAGTATTTTGCCATAACATGGGTGGATTTAAAACAAAAAGTAGGAGAGCATGTTGGCTTTTATAGAACATCAATATCTCAGAAATCAAACAGCCACATCTGCTAATAAGTGCAAAAGAGAAGAGAATTATAGTATTGGTCATCTCAAAACTGAAATTATTTGGTTATCAACATATCTTGCAAGCACTTCAGAACTAAATTTCTCAGTAATTTGTTTGTTCTTTGAAGAATGTTTATTGCTTTTTCTAGCCTAATTAACAATGGACACTCAAAGGATGAAAAATATCACCAGATCTTATAGAAGATAGTAGGAAAATGACTTGTAAATACAATTATATTGATTTATATGATAAATATGCCCAAATTTAGAAATTGCAATTCTCTTCTGCCTGGTCCCCCCCTGCCCGGCGCACTTTTTTTCATTATTTATTTATTTACTTACTTAAAAAGTTTTTTTAATTTTACATACCAATCACTCTCTTGGCTTTTCTTACCCTAGATTTGCTAAACTTTCTTCTATGCATTTATTTAAAGCATTTGCCATGTATTTTAGAAAAGAATTTCTGCTACAATTCCTGGGTATTTCTTCTAATGTAGTCTCAAACTTTTTATGTCTTGTTTATGCATTTTAAAAATCTATGTTTGACCTTGACTGAATGTTCTAACCCATCTATTTTGCCTCCATGTCTTTATATTCTGTCTTCCACATGATCCAGTCTATAGACAAAGCCCTCCAATGAATTGCTATATTTTTTAATTTCCAGAATTTTCATTTTTGTTTTATTTGACAATTTCATCTCTTTATTAATTTTTACTTTCTTACCATGAATTAACTTTCTTATTTTATCCAGGTAGTATCTTTTTTTTATTTTTACAGTTTTTTAAAAATGATTCATTCACATATGAAAGCATTATTTGTCTCTAAAAAGCCACTATTTTCCAGATTAACAATAGCATTTTCTTACTTTTTTATTATTGTTATGAATAAAGTCGAGATGGAAGGGAGTTTGAACAGGTAGTATCTTTTGTTAGGATTTCTATTGCTGTGCAGAGACACTATAATCATGGAAACTCTTATAAAAAGAAAAATATTTAATTGGGAGGCTTACAGTTTCAGAGATTTAGTCCATTATCATTATGGCAAGACCTGGTATCATTTAAGCAGATATGGTGCTGGAGAAGAAGCTAAGATTGGAGAAAAAGCTCCATCTTGATTCTGTAGGCAACGAGAAGAAAAGTCTGAAACACTGAGCATGGCTTGACCATATATGAAACCTCAAAGCCTTTCTTCATAGTGACACACTTCCTCCAACAAGGCCATACTTATGCGAACAAAGCCATACCTTCTAAAAATGTTGTTCTCTAAAACCTTATAGGGTACAATTAAATTCAAGCTACAAGATTTTATTCTTTGGCCCCTCATAACCTTATAACATAATGTAAAATGTATTTAGTCCAATTTCAGAAGTACCCATAGTCTATCACAGCCTGAACAAGATTTAAAAGTCCAAAATTCAAAGTTTCTTCTGAGATTCATGAAATCTCTTTACTGTAATTCCCTATAAAATAAAATATAAAAACAGGTCATATATTTCTAAGAAAAGCTTTCTGGGGTTTAGTCCTAGAAAGAATTTCTCTCAGAGCTTCAGAAAAAGGAGTTTCTTTACCAGAGGGGAATTATTTTTCTACTATAATCTCTACTCAGGAATCAAACTTAGAGTAATTCCTTTTCAATAAAGGTTTATTGGTACAGCAAGGACATGACACTATAGGATGGCAATGGCACAGCAATGCAACAGTGAAGGCGTAGGTTTTATATTCCCTAACCAGGCTGGTCCCCCTACAAGGCCTAGGGTTGCTAAGTGACTAAGCAAAAAATGAAAGGGACCTTGCAACTCTTTGACCTGCTAATGTACCTTTTGTAGGAGAGATTTTGTAAAGGCTTAGTTTGCATTCCTTAACTTTCAAGCTAGGATGTTATGTTAATGAGTCCAGGTGCCAGGAGGGCTTAGAAAGTTTTCTTGGGTTAATTAGCTCTGGATAGCTCTCTTATCAGCAGGAGAGGTGACTTTATGACATGTCAGTGAGTTATCTTGTCTTTCAAAGTAAATCATGGCCTGATCTATCACAATATCCTAGTCCTGGGTACCAACTTATGTCTTATGCAGGGTATTGATTGCTGTAGAAGGACACCATAACCATGGTAATTCTTATAAATGAAAAAGTATAATTAGGTGGTTTATTGTTTCAAACATTTAGTCCATTATCGTCGTTGTAGAACAATGGTGGCATGCAGGCAGACATGGTGCTGGAGAAAAAGCTGAGAGTGGAGAAGCTACATCTTGATCCTGCAGGCAACAGGAAGTAAAATCTAAAACACTGGGCATGGCTTGAGCATCAATGAGTCCTCAAAGCCCACTTCCATAGTGACAGGCTTCTTCCACCAACTCATACCTACCACAACAAAGTCATATCTCCTAAAAGTGTCTTTCCATATGAACTTATAGGACAATTATAGTCAACCTTCCACAGGTAGCTTTGTGATTTCTTGGGAAAATGTGCAAATACTTTTTGAGTTGTTTCACCAAGTTATAGTCACTTTTAATCGGACCAATACTATAGAATTGGTAATTTGAGGAAGAGACAAGTTTTGTAGGTTTTTCTGCTACTTCTGCCTTTATAATGGGAACTGCCTGATTTTGATTTGATTATTGATTAAGATTTTGTAGCATAGTTTTCATTTGCTACACTATGATTTCAGGCATCAGGCTCTACATTCCAAATGCCTACCCCCCAACACATACACACACACACACACACCCCATATACACACAACATACATACACTTGAGTTGAGTATAGACTGCAGCTACAATCACTATCTGGTAGGAACCATCCTGGGACAACAGAGTAGCAGGAGACTACAAGACAGAAACTTACTGATTGTTTAGGGAGTAAAGGAGCCCTGGTAGTGCTGTGTGTACTAATATCTCACTAAGAGTGGAAAGAAAAGAAGTGGTAAGTAGTCACAGTGAGATGAATGGTAAGTACTAGGTTGTTAGATGGGAAGTGGCAAAAGACACTGATAGAATTGGGAATAAGAAGGACAAGAAGTAAAATGAGTGAATGTTTGTAGTTTGGGTTAGTGGCAGACTAAAAAGAGGAGGTAAAAATACTACCCAGATATTATTAAGTAAGATTAGTCTCTTGCTATGGAAGATGTAATAGTAAGAGGACTGGGCATAGAGAAGATAAAGGAAGAAAAGAAGGGAAAATGAAAAAAAAAAAACCTGTAAAGTAGTAAAAGATACAAGAATAGGGAAAAGTATTGATACGTTACAATAACTATACTATGTAATATATAGATAAATACCTGTAGGGGAGAGATAAGAGCTGCATGGGAAGATAGAGTTATGAAGTCACTGGCAGAGGATAGCTGTGGTGAGAAAGGAAGCCTGAGTAGATGTAAGAAAATTAGGTCACGGACTTGAATATTGTGTGAGACTTTGATGGACCCACCATGTTATCTCCCTGGTCTTCATCTGAATGTATCCCATGTTGATTTCTACCTGACCTATTCTTCTCTTGTGGGCTCCCCTGTTCTTTTGGATTCCAGGCTGCCCTTTGATATGAAGTTTCTTTCTTCTTTAAAGTTAATAAACTAATTAATTAATTTTATATCCCAGCCACAGGTTCCCCTTCCTGCTTTCTTCCTTGTCTTTCACTCTAAATTCCTCTTCCCACCCTCAATCCAGTCCTCCTCCATCCTCCATTTCTGTTCAGGAAAGGACAAGTGTCCCATGGGTATCAACAGACTTTGGCAAGAATCTACAAAAATAACCACAGATAATCCTACCAATAGCAAATAAGTAAGCTGAACTAGCCATCTCCTTTGACCAGGTAAGATGTCAAGTGAGGGGGTTCTGGGAGATGAGATTTCTTAACTTTGTACTGTAGACTATAGAGGAATGTGGCAAACTCTATTTAGCCATATTTGCTAAGTTTCCGAAAAGGTGGGCATGGCTAGTGTCTATGCTATGCCCAAAGAATATATCAGAGTTTGGACAAAACTCTTACCACAGATAAAGCTGTTGTCAGTTTACTGGTACCAACATTTATCCCAGTTTGCCTCAGCTGAGTCAAAAGTATGGTTACAACTACATTGGTTGCAGTTATAGCACCAGACCCATTTCAACAACAGGGAGAGTTAGCAGGTCCAATGGTAGAAGCAATTTGTTGGAGCATTTTTCATGTCTATTGAGAGACTGAATAGAAGAAGATAACAGAGTTTATTTCATAAACTATAATCAGTAAATTAATCCAACATGTCATGTAGCACATCATTTTACTTGTAAGTCAAGAAAAGACATCCATTCTGATTTTTTTCAATTTACATATTTATACCTCTAAACTTCTCTCTTAGGACTAATTTATTTTATATGTTTTATTTTTGTCTTCATTTGATTCTAAGAATCTTCTGGAATGTACAAGAATTTGGTACTCTGGGTTAGAAAAACCATTAAATGGTGGAAACAGATCAAAAGAATGGTGGTCATTAGATACCCTGTCTGGCGAGGTTTTAGAGAAGTAACAAGGCCTGTGTTGTGACTATGCTAAGGGCAATATGTGATATCTTGTCCAAGTATCCAGCTTCAACATGTTTGTCTCCTAAGATTCTGATTGAGGCACAGTTTAAAGAAAATGAGCTGATAATTTTGGCAAGAGGGATTTCAAGCTCTGAGAGTATTCCTGATGGTTCTAAAATAGCAGTTCTAATTCATAAAAAAAAAATTATCTCCATAGTAAAGAATCTCCCTGTTATGAACTGAGACGATGTCAAAGGCATCATTGGGGCAAACTCTGCCTCTTACAGGTTTTAACACATAGGCATTAATTTTAAAACAAAGAAAGCCTAAGCTGAAGGAGTTACCTGCTTTAAAAGCAACTATCCCCCCCCCCAAAAAAAAGTGTTTCCCTAGCATAAACACACATGTGACTAAAGTGGGGACCAGGCTATATCTCAAGATAGCAACAGAATTTTACAATACTATAGAGATTATTAATATAGGTGAAGACATGAATAAGGCAAGAGTGGTCAGCATGGTCATGGAGAACAGCTAATTCAGACACTGGAGACAAAAAAAAAAAAAACTGGAGTTTTTATAAACAGGCCCTGAAAGGCTACCACATGAACCTGTGAAGGTAAAGTCCCAATTGTGGTAACTACCCCAAGATATATTAATGTCAGGACCATGGAACAATTATTAAGAGAGTAGCATGTGGTCATAAATCTATCTACAACTAAGAGAGAAGCTGTGCATGCTGCAGGCTGCAGACCTGGAATAGTGAGACTACTTTTAGAGCCCAGAAGAGTCCATTTCAAGCCCCAGTTGCTGAACATGAGCCTACAGGACTTCATACTTTCCTTGCTAGATTTTGAATTGGGTTTGATCTGCATGTTCCTTATTAAGTGCATCATATGTTGGAAGTATAACTTCTTTATTTTGTAGAAGCTCACAGTTAAGAGATGAAGGTTTTTAAAGTACTGGAAATTTTAAAAACTGAAGTTATTTAAAGTTGGACTGTATTTTACATTAGAAAATAAACATGACACTTTAGGGACAAGGAACAGAAGATTTTTGGCTGAAAGTGATGTGTTTGTGTGTCAAGTTTATGAGACAATTACTTTTATTGTTTACTTTATGTAATGGAGAATCATCTGGGAATACAATCTCAGTGAGGGAGAGTCTAAATTGA
This sequence comes from Sigmodon hispidus, assembly GCA_004025045.1. Classification (NCBI taxonomy): domain Eukaryota; kingdom Metazoa; phylum Chordata; class Mammalia; order Rodentia; family Cricetidae; genus Sigmodon; species Sigmodon hispidus. The sequence goes on from PVIH01018830.1 coordinate 10,144, forward strand.
CTTTTTATGCACACATGTCTATATTTGTAATCTGGATTCCATTAACTGATGAGGGAGGTCTGTACACTGTGGGTGGCAGCATTCCCTAGGCAGGAGACTCTGAACTGTACAAGAGTAGATTAAGTCATCTGAGTGCAGTACTCCATATATTAATTCATTTCTCTCCACTATGAATGTAATGTAACATGCTGGCATCCTGCTCCTGCCACTGTGCTTTATCCTCCCAGATGGCCTGTATTTCTCTTGCAACTATAAGCTAAAATAAACTCTTTCTCCCTTGAGTTGCTTTTGGAGTTTTTATCATAGCAACAGAAAAGTACCTAAAGACAAGACTTTTTACCACTAGTTGTATAGCTTATATTAGTCCAAACTCTGTGCCTTTCTCCAGAGGTTTCCACTGATCTCATCCAAAGCTACAAAGACAGGTGGCTATAGTTAGGCACCATTTCCTAGTTGTTCGTAGGACCTGCTTCCCCACAAAAAAAACTTATCTGTCATAATAGTTAACATTTGGCTGCTTTCTATTGTAAGAATAAATTTTATTGTTTATTATCCTATTTTCTTTCTTAAAGTTGCACAAATCAGGATTCTAATCTAATATCTATGTCATTTAGAGTTTTTTGTTGTTGTTTATAACCCTCTTTTTAGTCCTTTAGTCACACTATCTTTAAAATAAAAAATATTTTGATTTGGCAGCTCAAAATGATTTAAATAAAACCATTTAATTTTATGCATATCATTTTTATGATTTGGAATTATGTTATAGTATTGTCTGTTGTTTTAAAGGTCAATAATAAGGTATGACATATGACCCTTCCAGAATTATTAGGACATCTGTGTATATATCTTGACCTAACAATGGGCTCATTACTCAGAAGAAATCCAAATGTTTCTTGATCAATCCTATTCATTCCAGGGCATAGAATAAAAATTTTTAGGATATATAGACATTGAGAACATACAAACCAAAAGATTTAGATTTTCAACATGTATCCTGCACTTTGCAGAAAAAATATCACATTGGAACACTTACATATTCTCTCTTAATCTAACAACTAGCCATTTCAAACATTTTATTGCTAATATTCACTTGGTTACATCCAAAAATGTGTGCCTTACATTAATCAAAAAGTATACAGTGGAAAAAAAATCCCATTTGTAATCAGGTAGGTAAATATTTCAATTCCTGCTTTGTTTATTCATGTGAATAGAGGTAAATAATCTTTCTAAACTTTAGCTATAGCTCCTTGAAAGTTCAAAGAGCTATAAGAACACACATTTCATCATACACTGTTGCTTTTTATCTCACAAATGTTTCTAACGTTATGCTCAAGTCACCTCCTCCTAATATCATTTTGGTAACTATCATCTTTGAACTCACTGGCTTGTGGACACTTTTAATCATTTCTATGTTGGGAAATATCACATACTTATGTCACAAATTAAATATTAGCTTTTAGTTTAAAACATTACATAATTATTGCCTATTTCAGTGACCTCAGAACTCCTAGCCATGAGTATTATTGTGATATTATTAAAAAAATTAACCCAATTATCCCAGCAGAGCCTGTACAGTAGAATTAAGATCTACTGATGAAATGAATTATAAACTTCATGCCTCACCTCAGGTAATAATCAATCTTCTGAGGTGTGGATATTGACAAATCTTGGACAACACCTCACCACTTAATGACAACATTTCTACTGGTCAGATTTTCATACAAAAGAAAATTACATCACAAACAAAAGAAAAATATAATCATAAGAAATAATATATTTTTACTTAATATTATCTTGAGTATAAGATAAATATCACTCTATCAGAAAATCTTATTGACTGGTTTACATCAATTTCAAGCTACAAATGTCATCTCAGTGTCTTATTTAAAAGGAAACAAATTAATTGATTATAGTTCAATACAATGATTCATGATATTACTTTAGGAAATTAGAAAATAATACTGACAGAGTCTAATAAAATATCAAGTGTACTGGAAGTAATCAACAAAGGATTTTAGAGATTACAATTACTTCCTTGGTCAGCTAGCATTGCTTTCTGTTCTGTACCCAGCAACATTTCAATGTATACCAATTCCCCTATCTCCCATGTTATCTTTCTTTAATTATATGGGGAAAAAGAAATATTAAAATAAAAATTAAATTATTCCACATTCTGTCTTTCAGTCACACCTCTTTTGAGAACTAATATTACTTTAATCCACTTGCTAGAGATTTTTTCCAAAAGATACAACATCTATTTTGACACTGCAGTGTGTCCAGAAGGCTGAACTCTGGTCAGCTCAGTGAGATCCTCGTCCTCTAATTTTTATTTGAGTTTCAAATCGGAAAGATAAAGAACAAATTTCAAAGTAAGAGAAAAAATAAAATATGTCTTTGGCTTCTTTCCTGATACTCCACAGTTTGGCAATGGGTTTATTTAAAAAGCCCTAATTCCTGTTCAGTGGCTTTGTTCTGTAGCTGTATGCATTAATACACAGCATATTGTTGGCATGGAAACAGACACATAGATTAGTTGAACAGAATAGAGAGCCCAGAAATAAAATAACACATATAACATATCTTCAGCCAAATATAAATATGGGCTATATAAATATATATGTATACATATATATATTTCAAAAACATACTGGAAGATCATCCTCCTCTTCAGCAAATTGGATTGAGAAAACTGGATGTCCACATTTACCACAAGGAAAGTTGATTCTTATGCCTTCATCTGAAATAAAATTCAACTTAAAATGGGTCAAAGATATTCATGTAAAATCTGAAACTGTGAAACTATTATTGAAACATAGGGTGAAAGCCAAAGTATTATTACAAGAAATAACTTAGAAATAGTATGAAAACCCATTATATATGTCCTGTTATATCACAGGAAAAATCAACAGGGTGAAGAAACATGCTACAGAATGGGCAAAACTCTTTACCAAAGATTCCTCTGACAGAGAATTAATACTAAAAATATATAATTTTTTCACAAAATACTAATAAAAGAACAAGAAATTCAAATAAATAGTGAATAAATGATCTGTACAGGTATCTTTTAAATACATATAGTCAATAAATGTATGAGGAAAGCTCAATAACATTTGCCCCAAAAGAAATAATAAACATGTGATGAGAGTCATTATTACAATATTATAAAATACACAAATTAATAGATGTTGGCAAAGTGTGATGACAAAAATATCACTTGAACACTTTGGAAATATCAGTCAGTATACCCAGTATCAAGAACAGTATGGGGTTTTCTCAAATAGATAACAAAAGGAATACCATGTGTTGCAGCTATCCAATTCCTGAGTATAAATCTGAAAGAAGTTATGTATTACTTTAATGTACTTTAATGTAGAGATTATATACAAGGATGAACATATATTCAAAGAAAAATTAATACTGAATTGACCTTCACTGTAGACACTTAAAAGTTTCTTCTCTATCACAAAAATAAAAAATGGAATAGATATTCCATGTACATGCTCATGGAAAGTGGTTTACCAAAATTTATTGAGGTCTCTGGCACTAGACTGTAAACAGAGAAAAACCAAAGGCCTGCTGCCCAATTGCCTTTATATACATCCCAAGCCATGATTCACAAAGACATCTGATGATGCCATGGCTGGTTCTCACTTGTCTAAAATCAGAAGATTTACATTTGTCATAATTCTAGACAGTGTCACCAATGAGATGTTGATGACTCCTGAACTCTGAAGCCGCAGGCTTTCTCTCATACAAACAGGAGGGGTATAGAGGTGAACAAAACTAACACTCACCATCTTTCCCCAAAACCACAAAGAGATAAAAGGTATTCACAATGCTTCTTTTTATAAAAATTATTCATGTCATCTTTCTGTGAGCTGGATAATTATGCCTTATCATTATGGTAGGTGCTAAAGGGGAAAATGTCAAAGAAATCTTCCAAGATAGAATAATTTACTGCACTATGTGGGCAGTTCTCTATGTTTATCTCGTAGCCCTATGAAGTTAGGTCTTCTTGAGGGGCAATTACTTCTTTATTTAAAGAAAATAGTAAAAGCAAAAAAAGACAATCTTGATAGTGGGTCTTAATATGTATTCACTGCCTCCATTTAAACAAAACAGATTCCCAATATATGTTATGTACACTACTCATAGATTAAATAAGTAGACATAATAAAGGACCATATACTGAGTATGTACCTATCAAATACATCTGTGTTTTGCCATATTGCAGAAACTCCAATCCAGGCAAATAGGGATGCATGAATATCTCTGGCTAACTATATGCACAGAGAAAATGGCTTACGTCCTTTCTATGTAACTACAAATTAATGTGCTTCCTCTTTTTATCTCACATTTTTTACACTGGTCTGGAAAGTCCCTATTCCAAATGGCCCACATACAAAATCTAGAACTGCCAGGCTTCCATCAGACCATGTCTGAAAACAGTATAAACTCTTTCTGTTTTAATTTATTGAGATACTGAGGTCAGCTTGTTAGTGCAGCATCAGTCTAGGCCAGTAGGTAGCAACTCTTTTGGAGGTCAAATGACCCTATCACAGGAGTCTCCTAAGACCATGGGTAAACACAAATATTTATAATTTCCAAAAGCAGCAAAATTTCAGTTATGAAGTAGCAACATAAATTATTATATGGTTGGGGTCACCACAAAGGAACTGCATTAAAGGGTGGTAGCCTTAAGAAGATGGAGAGCTTTATTTTTGGCCATGGCAGCCATCTTTCAGTAACTAGGCAAAATGACCAACACCAAGGGAAAGAGGCGCGGCACTCTCTATATGTTCTCCAGGCCTTTTAGGAAACATGGAGTTGTTCCTTTGGGCACTTACATGCGAATCTATAAGAAGGGTGATATTGCAGACATCAAGGGAATGGACACTGTTCAAAAAGGAATGCCTCATAAGTGTTATCATGGCAAAACTGGAAGAGTCTACAATGTCACCCAGCATGCTGTGGGCATCATAGTAAACAAGCAAGTTAAGGGCGAGATTCTCGTCAAGAGAATCAATGTGAGGATCGAGCACATCAAGCACTCTGAAAGCAAGGACAGCTTCCTGAAGCGGGTGAAGGAGAATGACCAGAAGAAAAAGGAAGCCAAGGAGAAGGGTACCTGGGCTCAGCTGAAGCGTAAGCCTGCCCCACCCAGAGAAGCCCACTTTGTGAGGACTAACGGGAAGGAGCCTGAGCTGTTGGAGCCCATTCCATACGAATTCATGGCCTAGTGTACAAAAGAAATAAAGACCTGAACCGTACAGTTGAAGAGTGGTGTCTCCCTGACAGAAAGAAAATGTTGGAGCAGATTTTGTTAGTTTATTGTGTTTCTCCTATTCAAATTTTAGTAAATTTTTTTCTGCTAAATTAAAAAAAAAGAAGAAGAAGAAGAAGATGGAGAAACCTGATCTAGAATAATAAATTGACTTTCCTAAGAACATAGGAAAACAGTTTTACTATATACCCATGAAAAATAATGTTGTAACTGTGAGTCTAAAGGGGTTAGGGTTAGGTCAAACACATATATTTGACCACCAAAACCTGTTATCATTATATATCTGAAGTCATAAGAAAATAAAAAACAGAAGCATTGTAAAAACTCACCAATATATCTAATAAAAGAAAAATTATTCTTTATATGCAAAAAATTCAAAAGCCAATAAAGTTACAAATAGGAAAGCTAAAAAAATTAAGATAAGAAAGATATAGTCTTTGTGAATTGCATCTTACTAGTAGTTATAGAAAGCAAAGTTTACTAGCTAAGAGTTTATTCTAGTGGGAAACATCTGAGAATAAGAAACCTAGGACTCTTCATGGACTTGGGCCTTGGTCTTATGTTCTTCAATGCTTAGTATGCTATTTCCATCCACAAAAGTTCTATATTGACACACTGATTCATTTTCCATGCATTCTGAGGTAAGAACCTTAAAAGCTATACTTAAATTTATTTGGCCACCTTCTCATGAGTATTTCAAATTCCCACTGTTATCTAATGATTAGGTAGAAGCAAGGAACACAACATGCAACTACTGTTATCCTCTTATATATCCAAGCATTAATGAGCCCTGTCCTTAAATCCTTAAATATATATATATATATGTCTCTTTCCCCCACAGACCCAGCTACAGTATTATCTGTAATTTTAGCATCTGTCTCAGGATCAAGGACATTTAGTTCACTTGAAACAGTCTAGCAGCCATAGATCAAAAGAGTCATATTACCAATGCTCAGCACTCATCTATTGTGCTTGAAAATAGGATACCCAAAAGGATAAAGAAAATGGATGCCTAAAAACGTCTGGTGCAGAAAGGAGCATCATTAGGAAACCTCAGTAATCCTGCCCACTATTGTAAAGGGGGATAAAAGTCTCCAGCCTTGACCACTGAGTACTGCATTAGCCAGTTAAAAACTTCTGGTTCATTCCTTCCAGATTTTTAGATCCAGTGCTCTCCAAGGTCTCTGACTCACACTTCAAGACACACTTGGGAACCCCTTCTTGAGGCCACACATTTGTCTAGCATATGTTGGTACTCAATCCATAGACCACAGATTGTTTTAGAAAGTAAGATACTGGTTGTGCTGAAGGATAGATTTCTATCTTTGTGGGTGTCTGTGTATCTGTGTCTGTGTGTATCTGTGTCTGTGTCTCTACATAGCAAGACAATTCTTCCTGGAATGTCTTAAGCTTCTTAATTCTTTTCCTTGAGTTTGTTCCCTGTGTGTAGCCACACAAAGACCTATAAGTACAGCTTTAATATCTGAGAATTTTGTATTTTTTCAGACACAATGTTTTGCTACAGTAGGAAAATTCACCAATAATTCTTAATTTTGAAGCAGATTTTGATGGGAGCTTTTGTGACAATTGCAACTCCCAAAAGCAGGGTAAGAATCAGACCTAACACTGATCTAATGATATGAGTAAAATAAAGTGATTAAACTGATTGTTTTCCAAAGTCAAACACACACACACACACACACATAGACACACAGCAGAGACAGACAGACAAATGGACATACACAGTTTTTCAACATAAAAATATATGGTTATGTCAAACATAAAAGTATCTGTTGTAAATTTTAAAGTTTCTTCAATTCAAAACTATTAAAACCACCCCACATTCAGCTATGATACTATGTATGATCTAAAGACTACTGTCTGCACATAGAGGTACAGGCATACATGCTTCCTTTCCATAATTTATGATAAAATATTTCCACATCTAGAGTTTGTTTCTCCATCATTTAATACTTTGTATGTCACATCAACTATTACTGTATTTATGGATGCTGAAGCAAAACCTTTACAGTAATCTAAATTAGATCTGTAAAATGAAAGCAAAGCTGCCTCTACAATTAAGTTTTTAAAACCCTAAATAGTATAATTAAATGGTATTGCTATATACTAAAAGTGATCAAGAATATAATTGTGCTCTATATGTCACAATTGTTTTTCTGATAGATTTTTGTCATAATTGGCTTTAATCAATGAGTTTGATTTTAAAAATCATAGTGTTATTTATGAAAGAACCCCTTGGTGATATCACCTTGACCGGAATATATTACTCTGCCTCCTGATTAGACAAAAGTATCCAAGTCAACAGACATTGCAACAAGAGATAGAATGAAGCAAAGGTTGCAGCATGGAATGAAGCTGGAAGACTTGGTAATGAAAAGCTGAACACCCAGACTAATAAAGTCATATTACAAAAGATGTGGATTGGGGTTCTACCAATAGGTTATACAATCTAACCCATGTGCATCTGATCATAAACAAGGACCATGTAAGTTCTCAAAGATGTCCTGCTCAGTCTTTTAGTGATCCAACATTATCATGCACAATGTTTGGCCTCATAATAAGATATCTAAGTCTTGATCATTTGCTCTTACTTTGAGGCACTTAGTTTTGTTTTTAATTTCTTTTATCTTGCTCTACATTTCAATAATGTATCCCAATTCTATTCTATCAACAAATGTAAATAATAATGGTTGTCTTTAATTAGAACAAAATTAAATGTTGCATATATCTGGAAATATTTAGCTTATTTAATTCATGTTGAAAAAACCCATAATTTTTCTTTGTAACTAAGTCAAAAAGTGTCTTTCCAAAAAAAATGCTTGGACATTTGCACAGGTTAGAATGGGTATAATATAAATTCTGCCTTGACAGAGATTAGAGAAATAAATAACAAATAAAAATGGAAAATTAACACATTTGTCCAGAGTTTGTGAAATATTCTTATACTCTGGAGCCTTCAAACTTACATGGCTGCCACAATCACTTCTGCCAATCCCTCCTTCATGAACATAGAAAAAAAAAATGGAGATACAAGCAATTACCTCTAAAATAACCCAAAAGCTCTTATATAACAAGCAGCAAGAGATGCTAGGAAGGGGGAAATTCTGTGACGGTGCATAACCTTTAATACTAATACAAAGTATCACAGCAGCATACTAAAGCATATGCAACATTTCTCTTTAAGACAATTTGTTGCATTAGCCTTGAGGGAAGCTGTGCCTGGTACTAGAGAATTTTATCAGTCTTTGGCAATATAAAAGCATAAAGGTCACCAGTTATAAAATAGGTTATTTGTTAATAATATATGCAGTTCTAAAATTGTACAAAAAATTAAATAATCATGTGTCTTAGAAAAAATGAAATTCAAACTCATTTCTTAATCAATTCACTGTCCAGCACCAAATGTCCTGGAAACATACATAGAGATTATATTTAGTAACGTATATATATAAACAAATATGTGTGTACATGTATGCAATAACAAGAAGAAACTTGGAGCAACTATAATGAAAGAAGTAACAGATGTATTTGACAAAAACTTTTTGAAGAAATTGAAGAGAATATCAGAAAATGAAAAGATTTCCCATGTTCCTGGACATGTAGAATCAATATAGTAAAAAATGACAATTCTACCAAAAGCAATCTACAGATTCAATTCACTTCCCATCAAAATCCCAACACAGTATTTTACGGCCCTGAAAAGTACAATACTCAATTTCATTTGGAATAACAGGAAAGCCAGGATTGCCAAAACAATTTTATTCAACAAAAGAACCTCAGGAGGCATCACCATCACAGACTTCAAGATAAAATATAGAGCTACAGTAAGAAAAACAGCCTGGTACTGGCATGAAAACAGACTTGTGGATCAATGGAATTGAACTGAGGATCCAGGCATTAAACCAAAAACCTATGAACACCTGATCCTTGACAAAGAGGCCCAAAATATTCAATGGAAAAAGATAGTATATTTAACAAACGGTATTGGAATAGCTGGATGGCAGTGTGTAGAAAAATGCAAATAGATCCAATTCTGTCACCCTGCACAAAACTCAAATCCAAGTGGATCAAAGACCTCAACATAAACCCAGCTACTTTGAACTTAATAGAAAAGAAAGTGGGAAATACACTTCTACGAATTGGCACAGGTGGCTCCTGGTCAGTTGTGGCACTCGGGCTTGTGTGCCCCCTGTGACCTCTGAGGGAAAGATCTGCTCAATCACTACTTCTGCACTGTGCAGGGGACTGAATTTCAAGTCTTCAATCTTTCTCTGTTTGACCAATTGGAGGTGAGGTGGCGGCCCTGCAAACTCCCTCAGCAGCAGCTGGGGGGACCGTGACAGGCAGAGTTTATCTCTGCCTGCTTCAGATTGTGCTGGGACACGCTCTGCCCCTTTTTATTTCTGAATAAAGTCTCATTTTTTATCCTTGTATCCCATTGTTCAAACTCCCTTCCCCGTCCTGCCCTGCCCAGTCACTCTCTCTTCTCCCCATATTGTTGGTTGTTTTGTTCTTTTTAAGGGGACCTGCTACCCAGTTCCCAAATAAATCACACATGGAGGCTCATTCTTAATTTTAAATTCCAGACCTTAGCTCTGCTTGTTCCTTGCTAGCTTTTCTTAACTTAAAAGAAATAAAAAAGTCCTGTTTACTTCTTGCTTCTGAGTTTATACCTTTCTCTTACTTCTAGATATTTTACTTTTACTCTTACTCTATTGCTTGCTTTGTGGTGAAGTGGCTGGATCCTAGTGTCCTTCTCTCCTTTTTCCCTTTCTCTTTCTTCCTCTCCTCCCAGATCTCTTTTTCCGTTTATTCTCTCTGCCTGCCAGCCTCACCTATCTTTTCTCCTGCCTTGCTAGTAGCCATTAAGTTCTTTGTTAGACCATCAGGTGTTTTAGACAAAGTAACACAGCTTCACACAGTTAAACACATGCAACATAAAAAATACAACATGTTTTTGCATCATTAAACAAATGCTCCACAGCATGAACAAAAGAAATACCCCTTAAAACAATATTCTATGACAGGATTTTCTTGACTAGATTTCTATGGGTCCTGCATGTTCAGTTTATACAACATAATTCCAAGTAGTCCAGGCAAAAACAGTTTCTTAAAAATTGACCTCTAAACTTTACCAAAAAATGATGGGAGGGGGTAGATGTTTTTTTCAGGTTTCTGCTTACAGAAGATAGTGCCAAACATTCCACAGGACACAGAAAAAAAGCAACTGGAAATCTTTGTCAAAATAGGTGGGACAGTCCTTCAAGTGTCCTGCTTCACTGAAAAGTCTAGGCCTTTAGGCTGAAGATGGATGCCTCAACATTACGTTAGAACTTTGGGTAATTTCTAGAGTTTTGCAAGTTTCTTGCAACACACTTTCTGTTTACTCAGTATTATTTTATCCTTTGAGGTCTTTGATGTAGGTGAAAGTAGTTATGATTATAGTTTTACTTAATTAAGATGAAAGGTAAATTAGATATGAAACTTTAGACTCATAAATGTAGGATAGATGATATAATCTTTAATTTTGCCAAATATAAATAGACATTGTAATTGATTCTTGCTTGCCAACTGTTTTGTTATATGTAATTTTAGTATGTTAATTTTAAAACATTCCTTTTTGATTAGACAGAAAAGAGGAAGTGACATGAGATTTCCTTCTGTATTCTGTGAATATGCATTGCTCTCATTGGTTGACAAATAAAGTTGCTTTGGCCTATGGCAAGGCAAAACAGAGCCAGTTGGAAAATCTAAGCAGAGAAACAGGAGAAGTGTGGAATCTGGGAGATGCCAGACAGCTGCCCAAGAAATAACATGCCAGCAGATCAATAATACCATGGCCATGTAGCAATATATAGGTTGGGGGAAAAGGGTTACGTTAAGATGTAAGAGATAGCTAGTAATAAGCCTGACCATCAGCCAAACATTTATTATTAAGGTTAATTTCTGGGTAATTATTTGGGAACAGGTAGACAGAAGAGAAATGTTTGTTTGCACATCAGAGACTTCAACTGAGAATTAATGTTTGAATTGTCTTTATGTCCTGAGCTAAGCAGAGGGAGTCATTGCATTGTTTTCAAAAGCAAGTGTTTTAAATCCACTTGGTTGGAAAAATGACTTCTGGAATATGGTCTATTTTAGAAAACAGAGGTTCTCATTGACTAGTACTAAGAATAATGAAACATATCTTGTACATATTCCATTAACTTCCTCTTAAATGTAAAATTATAGAATGTTAAAATTTGATTACTTTATGCTGACAATTGGGAAGTAGTTACATTAAATTTCACATTATGGGTTTTATGAGTATAGAAATTGAGGAAAACTAGAATTAAAACATGATGCATTTGAACTACAGAGAATAACAAGCTTTGAACTCAAATATGATACAGCTAAAAATCTTTTCATCTGATCATTACTAATCCCATGACTTTGGAGATGTTATTTATTTGTCTGAGAGTAGCTTCCCCATATGAAAAAGGAAGACTAACTGAAAAATTGCAAAGGTGGTTTGAGATTGCTTAAAGGCAAATTGTACCAATCAATGCCAAATAATCTGATCTTATATCAACTCTCTTATTTTTATATTATTTATTTATTTGAGAAATATAATAATTTTAAAATACTTTTAATTATTAATAATATTCCTTTTACATATTCTCCACTGTTCCCCCCTCCCCTTTACTGCTCCCCTTCCCCCTCACCCCACTCCATATTCTGTCCCCTCCTCAAAGGCTTCCCTTGAGTATTCAACACATGCTAACATACCAAGTAGTGATAGTTGCTTTGATCAAGCTGTTAGTGCCCCCCCCCAGTTATGGGACCAGAAATTATCCTGGTTACCTGAACTGGCATTTTAGAGCCCATTCCCTATGGTAGGATGCCTTGTTCAGCCTTGATGCAGTGAGGAAGGGATGGATCCTGCCTCAACTTGTTATACCAACTCTTATATGAACCATAGTAAGATAACCAGATTTCCTATTCACTAAAAGAACTTACAGTGTCATATATTGAGACATAGTTATCAAAGATATTTATTAGATTAAATGGACATCAAAAAGTCATCACAAACAGAGTAAAAACCTAGGCTGATGCCTAGAGGACACTAGGTACAAGTGTCCAGGACTCTTTCCCAATAGAATCAACAGATAAGCTTCATTTACTCAGCAACTGAACATGTGAGACTCAGAAACCTCAAGAATACATTAGAGACCTGGTCTCTATCATTTTAGTACAGGCTGGTAACTGAAGACATAATACTGCCTAGAATGGAACAGATGTTTAGAATTACCCAGATATTCAGAATTAGCCATGGTCTTCAGGAAGAATGCTACATGTATCATCTGGAGAATGAACAGGTTATCATTCAAGTTCTTGGACTCCAGTCAAGGTCCAATCCAGCAAATATACCAGACTTTCCTAATGACAACTGTATACTCTTACACAAATACTGAGAGTATTTCATAGAACTTGTGCAGTTCATTTTAAATGCTTTATAGAATTTACAAGACAGGTATTAAGAAAAAGCAAAAGTTGAAAGAATTGGTATTCAAATATATTTAGGAAATAAGTAAACAAAACAACATAAGAGAATAGCCCCACTAAATAAATTCAAATATCAAGAAATTGAACTGGAATTATCTATGAAATAGTAAATAATGACACTATTACAAAAATATCTGTGATTTTTATTTTTCACCAAATATAAATAAATCTTCAGAATCTAGAATATAGAAAATTGTTGTAGGGCACGGAATTTGTAACCTGGTCTGCGGCGGCTTTTGTCCCCCAAAGAAATGAATCAGACACTTACGTTAACTTAATACTGTTTGGCCTATGTCTCAAGCACATTACTAGCAAGCTCTTTCATATTAATTCAACCCATTTCTACTAATCTATCTGCCACATGGCCCAGCCCGTGGCTCACCTATATTTCTTACATGTCTGTCTTCTTCAGGGGCCGGATGGAGACTGACTAACTCCACCCTTCTCCTACCTGCCTGTCCTCTGATTCTCCACCCACTCCTACGGTGCTCTGCATAGGCCAAACCAGTTACTTTATTTATATCATATAGAGAACATTTCCACCACAGAACATATTTTCGGTTTTGAAAGGAATAAGCCCAAGATCTCCATTCTGCATCAGCTAAAGAGATAATTATAACTTTTGTCTAGTTCTTTACAAACCTTTTGCAGCCTAAAAGCCTGATAGAACATGTATAATGAGAGGGTAATTGGCTCAGAAGCAAATAAAGCACATGCCCAGCATACATGAGGCTCTAGATTAAATCCTAGTATCACATACACAGAAAAAGAGAGATGTAAAGTACAGCTTTTCTGTGTATAAGGCAACCTAAGAACTCTAACTTCAGCTTTGGAGAATATTACCAATACATATGAAATGGAAAATCCATATGTTATAATAACTCAGAATCATTCATTGCTATATTTAATCAGCATTAGAAAAATCAGCAAAATGCCATATATTATTTTTCTGCAGGAAAATAAGCTATTAGGTACAAATTTTGAATTTTGGAAGTCATTAGAAGAGGTGCTAGAGAGATATTGCAGTAGTTAAGAGCACTGACTGATCCTGATTGCCATTATAAAACCTTCATCTAGCAGCTGATGAGGCAGATGCAGAGATCCATAGCTAAACACCAGGCTGAGTTACTGGTCCAGCAGAAGAAAGAAAGAGGTTGCATGAGCTGACGGAGTGGGACCATGATGGGGAGACCTATGAAGTATCTAGTCCTGTGTTGTTTGGAGCTCGCAGATTCTGAAATAACAGCTGAATAACTTTCACGGAACAGATCTGGACCCTCTGAATGTGGATGACAGTCGAAAGGCATGGGCAGTTTCTGGACCTCTATCCTGGGTCCATGAACTGGCTTCTCAAAGCCCATGCCTAGGGGTAAAACACCTTTCTCAGCCTTGATACTTTAGTGAGGTACTGGATCCTACCTCAAATGGATATGCCAGACTGAACTGACTCACCTTGGGATTCCTCGCCTTCTCTGGAAAGTGAACAAATGGGGTAGGTGAGAGGAGAAGGTAGAGGCTGGGGCAGGGCTGGGGGAGGGTACTGGGTGAAAGGGCTACAGAGGGACCAGTAGTGGGAATGAGAAAAAAAATAAAATAAAATAAATGTTCTTTTTAAAAAAGAAAACATAGTATTTATAAACTGGAATATAAGTAAGAAAAAAATGCCCATTGGCTGCTCTTCCAGAAGACTCTGATCCCCAGCACACATATGGTTATTCTAAACACTCTATGATTCCAGTTCTATGGGATCTGATGTCTCTTCTGGCCTCCAGAGCCAGGAGCATGCATGTAATGCACAGACATGCATGTAGGCACATAAAATAATAAATACTTTTTAAAGTCTTTCAAAGGAGTTAAATTTGACATCTTGCATTTTCAAGAATCCTGTGGGTACCTTGGATAAAATTTTAGTTTCTGCACTGTAACAGTTTAACATTTTTTGAGAACAAAGTTATAACACTGTCCAACATACAGGATCTATAAATGCTTTTGATGAACAAGTAGTAACTTAAAAAAATAGCAGTCTTCTTTTTTAAAACACAAACATAAAGAATATTTTATTTTAAAATATTCTCATGACTTGCTTATAAATAATATAAATTATCTAATGTGTAATATAAATTATTATTCAAGCTTGTTAGAAAAAAGGACATATTTTAACAACTTGCATTACTTGAGTTCTAAAATAATGGCTTAAAATATAATTATTGACAAAACAAAATGCTTGTACATATGTAAACAGAAATCTTATTGACAGCTGCTAATAGAAAATTCAAAGCATAAACATTTACAATATTTTCATGTAGTAAAATAATAAAGATGCATTTGAGTAATATCCAAAGTTTAGCTTATCCAATTTTCTATGTGTACCAATTAGATGTTTATAAATCAATATGTTTTAACATGAAATTTCTACAGTCCCCAAAATGAAGATATGCTGGTTTTAACATCTTATATCAAGTAAATTAAAGTACATAATATGCATTTATCAGTTAAAAGTTTATTATAAATTTTATTTTGATTGTTAATTTTGAAGAGCTTCATGAATGTCTAAATACCTTAACACTTGTTAGAAATATAATTTTTTTAAATAAAATGTTAGAGCAAAATACCATCAGGCATTATTATGTTAACTTTTTTCTTCAAAAAATAGCATTTTTCAAAATAAGCACTTTCTGTTAAAAATACTATGTATTATTAAGGGGAGCATGGCTATACTGGCAGCTGGACTTCCATGTGAGGGTTATCTCACTTATCTCTACTCATGCTGTGACTGAAGTTAGAAGTTTGTAGCTTATACTTTTAGGGAAGTGAATGAAGACATGAATGAATGAAGTTATGACTGAATGTGTGCCATTGACACAGGCATGGCCATGTCAAGGACCCTCAGATCTGTAGTGAAATAGCAAAGCCATCCTTACTGAGATGAAGTTAAAAAGGAAATGCAAAAACCTTCCTTGGGAGTACAAGTGTGGATGTAGACACTATGTGCAGAAAATGTCTACCATGCCTTTCCCTGATACACACCATGTTACATCCTGAAGACTGCTCCTTCCAGAAGCTGTTCCTGAGAAGATAAACTAAGCCTGTCTCCTGGATCCAACTGTATACTGTAATACTGCCTCCTTTTGTATGTGTGTGATAACCTCACCTCCTTGCTTGCCTGTATGTAGTAGCCCTGTGATTTTTCATAGTTCTGAGGTTTCATGGTCAGAGTCCAGTTCACCTGACCCCAGCTATTTTTGTGATTCTCAATGTTTGTCTTTTCTTCCTTCCCTTACAGCCCCCAGTCAGGTCTGTCCCTGGAATCATGAAAGGTTATGGCAACACTAAATATAGCTTTGCTACTTAACCTATAAATCAATAAGTAGTCCATTTCTTCAAGCATGAATATTGGTGTGGTTTACCATAATGTCTTAAGAATCTATTGTGAAACTAAAATGCTTCCTTCAAACAAACCAATGCAATTAAAGTGCAACTTGGTTACAGTTAATTGCAATCAGATAGCTGTAATTTGAAGAGCATCTTATTTGAATACTCAGTGATAAAAGTGTTCTACCAATGGTCATTTATATATAATTCATCAAATTCCCCATGAATACTGGCAAAAGTTTCAACAAAAAAACTCCTCACACCTTAATGTCCCACCCAGAAACCTCCAAAATAAAAAAGGTGCAACAACACCACACTGTGATGATTCTTCATTGCCCAATAAAGTACAAGGTTATAGATTAGTCAATCTGAT
The DNA here is from genome assembly GCA_004025045.1 of Sigmodon hispidus. Lineage (NCBI taxonomy): Eukaryota > Metazoa > Chordata > Mammalia > Rodentia > Cricetidae > Sigmodon > Sigmodon hispidus. The sequence goes on from PVIH01018830.1 coordinate 26,739, forward strand.
AAATCCACTGATCGTTTTGTAGTTCTATGATCACTGTGCAAGAATTTTTATAGCTCAGTAAAACATAAGACAGCTTTACAACCCAAGACTAAGCCTGTGATAAAGGGGGAGGGGAGCGAATGCATATTGAAAGAAAATCTTGAAAAGTCACAGAAAGATGTTTCTGCACATTAAAATCAGACAATCCAGAATCAAAACCAGTGCAAAATGCAAGTGGCAAGAATTTCTTTTCAAATTATGAAATATACAAGCCTAATATTGATGATAATTAGCCCCCAGGGGTGTGTAAACTTAAATACTATCAGAAAACAAATCATGAACTGAATTTCATATAGAGGCATCATGACATTAATGGAATTTTATCATATTCTGATTTCTTAACAATTTACAAGCACATTCTATAAGTTAAATATTAAACCCTACTTTGTTATGATTCAGAATTTATTTCATTGTGAAATAGGAAATGATTTGTAAACTTTTAATTTTGCAATAAAGTGATTATATTGCACGTTTTAAAGATTTTTTATATTCCTACCACAGTCCTCCCCCCTTCCCCTCTTTCCAGTCCTCCCCCAGCTTCTACCTCCTCATGTCTCCATCTACTCCTCTGAGAGCCTAAGGACTCCCTTGGGGAGTCAAAGCAATCTGGCTTATCCAGTAGAGGCAAAACCAAGCTCATCCTCCCAGTACTAAGGCTGAGCAAGGTATTCCTCTGTAAGGAATAGGCTCTAAAAAGCCAGTTCATGCACCAGGAATAATTTCTATCCTACTGGCACAGGCCCCACAAACTGCCCACACCAACTGTCATTCATATTCAGATGACCTTGTTCAGTTCCATCCAAGTTTCCCAACTGTCAATTCAGAGTTAGTGAGCTCCCAACAACTCTGCTCAGCTAACTCTGTGGGTTTCCCCATCATGATCTTTATCCCTTTGCTCATACAATCTCACCTCCTTCTCTTCAACTGGACTAGGAGCTCGACCCAGTGCTTAGCTGTGGATCTCTGCATCTGCTTCCATCAGTTGCTGGATGGAGGTTCTATAAAAGGACAATTAAGGTGATCATCAATTTGATTACAAGGAAGGCCAGTGTAGACATCCTCTCCATTATTGCTTGGTGACTTAGATGGGATCATGTTTGTGGGTTCTTGAGTATTTCCCTAGCACTAGGTTTCTTTCTAACCCCACAATGGCTCCCTCTATCAAATTACCTAATTTTTTTTCTTCTTTCTCTCTGTCCTTTCCCCAACTGAACAATCCCTTTTCCTCATGTTTTCTTCTCATCTCTCTTTATCCCCTACCCCCTATGGTCTCAATCAACCCAGGAGAGTTCCCCTTTCCAGGGGGACACATTGATGTCTCTCTTAGGTTCCTTCTTGCTATCTAGATGCTCCAAGGTTGCTGAATGACACCCTGAAATTTGCAGGCAAATGGATGGCTAGAAAAAAATCATCCTGAGTGAGGTAACACAAACCTAGAAAGACAAACATGGTATACACTCACTCATAGAACTAAGGATAAGCAGGAGTTGTGGATTTTTAAGATGTTTTTCAAGTAGAGAGAGAAGAAGGAAAGAAAAAAGAAGAATCAGAAAGGTGATTGGCTACAGACTGCTGTTTCACACCCTTCTAAAAATGCTCATTAAATTTTAGAACAATAGTTTTAACACTTGGCCACATTAATTTCCAAACATATGTGGCAATTTGTAACCTATGCTGATATGTTTATGTAGGGGCTGTCAATTAGCAAAAGTAAATACAAAAATGTTTAAAATGTTTTTATGTTGTAGTAAGTTTTTTTTGGCCTGTTTGGGTCTGGAGATTTGTGACCTGGCACACGTGTGGTGCCGGCGGTGTGGAGCCTGGTCTGTGCGCCCGCAGCTTCTGTCTTTTAAAAGAAATGAATCACACGTTTATATACTTTAACACTGTTTGGCCCATAAGCACATTACTAACTAGCTCTTTTTTTTTAAATTAACTTATTTCTATGAATCTACCCACCACGTGGCTTGCAGCCCGTGGCTCACCTGAATTCCTACATGCTTCTTCTTCGGGGGACAGATGGCGACTAGTAAACTCCACCCCTTCTTCCTACCTGCCTGCCTCTGATTCTCCACCCACTTCTATGGTGCCCTGCATGGGTCCAAATAGTTATTTATTTTACATCATACAGAGAACATTCCACCACATTTCCTCTTTTCTGTCTAATTAAAAAGGAAGGTTTTAATTTTCATATAGCAAAATTATACACAACAGAACAGCTCTCAAGCAAGAATTATAGTCACAATATCTAGTCTATTTGTATTTTAAAATTAAAGAGAATATTTTATTATCTATCTTATCATTGTAAGTCTAAAGTTTTATATCTAATATACTTTTTAAACTAAAAAGAACTATATCTATAATTATTAAACCTTCAACCACATCAAAGATCACAGAAGGATATAATATTATGCAAATAAACAGGAAGTGCAAGCAACTTCCAAAGTCTAGAAAATGACAGAGATGACATTTATCTGCCTGGACAGTCACCCAAAGTTTTTTTGTAATGTTGGGGCATCTATCTTTAGCCATTAGGCCCAAAGTCTCTGGCAAACCTTTCAGTGATGCAGGAAATCTGACACAGTCTATCAGTTGTTTTTCTTTGTGTCTTGAAGAATGTCTGGCAATGTTTTTTGCAAAGTAGGAACCTGAAGGACCATCTCGGCTTGTTCTGCCCACATTTAGAGGTCACTTTTTTATGGAACTTGTAAGTCTAGTTTATACAGCATACTATCAAGCAGTCAATACCAGAACAGTTTTTTGTCCAGTGGCTAACTGATGCCACAAAGTAAATTCCACATGAAGTTTTTTTAATGTCCATCTTTTTTCTGAAATACATTGGTGCTGCCAGGAACAGACCTGTCTCACCGTCCAGAAAAGTCTAAGTTCTTAAAATATCTTAAATGCCATATTCTGTATGTCTTTGAAGTGTTTGAAGACTATTTATCTAACTGAAATATATCTTTGTATACCTATAAAAACCTAATTAACATGACTATAAGTTTGCTTATCATAGTTGACTATTAATCTGCATTTTTTAATTACACATTACAATTTTAAATGAGTTACATCAGCATCATACCTTAATCAAGAGTAGAAAAATAAAAACAACATAACAAAATTAACCTTAAGTTTATATCAATGAGTCAAAATCTACTTATCTTTTTTAATCATTTTTATATCATATTTTCTTTTATTTTTTTTTTAAGAAATTGACTATGACCATTAACCATTTATAATGAAAACAAGCATTAATAAGTAATATTTTTTGGAATTTGGACGAAGCTCTTTCTTTTACTACTTCCTGCTGTCAAAGGACGATGACAATCTGATGGGGTTTTGAAGTTGGATCATCTCAACTGGCTTCTTGGAAGCTGAGAATGTTCATTTAGGTGGCCTTGGTAGATGAAACCACATTTGCCTAGAACCAATCT